>JALPQI010025498.1:0-15604 GCA_025490895.1 Thaumatotibia leucotreta
AAAAGCTTATATTTTTAAAGCTAAACTCTTTTATTTAAGAATATTCATACCAAAAGGCTATTTGGTACTAAGGTCAATATTAAACTAAATTTATAACCTATCTTTTAAAATAATTGTCGAAATCGCATAATAATAAACGCTTGTATGTACATGCACTTATTTTGCGTAACAAAATATTACTAAACTTTACTAGATGTAATTTTGAGGAATCCCGTGGTATATCCATATTAGTCTAATGTTTGAGGTCATTCACCCCTTGTTGCACCGGGATATCCGACCACTGTACATAACTTATATAATTAGTAACCCTAGTTCCCGATAGATGGCGCTGTAATGAGCTAACATTGGACACAAACATGTTGTGATGAAGGATGAAGGGAAAGCTCTTCTTTCAGTTTTTTGCGACTTGCGACGTTGTTCTTTATATTATTTTTCCATAAAGCTTGTGGATTTTTAATATTATGGTTGAAATATACAGTTTGTTCGCAGTAGGTTGCTAAATTAACAGTCTTTTTCTAACAATTATGACTCCGATAAGGCGTAGAATAGAGTTTTGTGTTATAATTATAACATAAATAAAATTCTAAGTACATATACCTTGCCCCAATAGTACTATTAATCGGTAAAAATATTTAAAAAACGAAATCTAAAGAATATTACGTAATGCAAAGAGGACGCGGAAGAATATATTCTTACCGAAGGGGGCTTGGCACAAAACATAATTAGTTTAGGCTCTAATGACGTTTTTATTATACGTATATGTATCTATTGAAACGTAGAATTCGAGAAAACAATTAGGCAGGTAATAGCGCGTGTGCCAGCCAGATTGGCTTATCGATTGGTTAAATGAAAACACCGTTTAAACACATACTTCATTCACGAATACTTCGCGCCTAAATTAGATATTCAATAATACCTTTATAGTTTGAGATGTGGCTATACATTTATGCAGTCGTGTTCTTTCGGTCGTTCATTTGTCTTTTAATGATAATTGGAGGTTTGAAAAAAATGTCGCTTAAGGCAATTTTGTGGCTAAAGAGATTTTTTTAAGTTTGTCCAAAACCCAGACCTAGACCAACTGAAGCTGAAAAAGTCGCTGATTCACTGAAAATGTCGCTTCAACTCAACCAATTCGGCTTTCTACCCTGTAAATACACTCGTTTTTATGTACACGACTGCCCAAAAAATGGAGTTAAGTATAGGTACTCTATTTCAAATACCATGGCCCGATGCGTGCCATATAAAACTTTGAAGTGGCATCGGGCTATGGTATTTGAAATGGAGTATACAAGACTTCCCACAATAGTATTGTAAAAGGATCTTGTAGTTTTCAGGTGTCTATTATAGGTGATGTACTCAGGGTTCATGGATTTATATAAGTACGTTAAGATATTTATTTTATGTCTTGTAATTTTTTTAAATTGGTACTGTAAAATAGGTAAGCCCGGCAAGGTAGCTCAGCCAGCCCTCTGCGACTGAAGTGACGCTTATTAGGCACTGGTCTCACCGCGAGCTACTAAACTATCGGCTATAAAAACGAACAAAAGATACGCACTCCCGTGTCAAAAAAAGAGACACGGCGATATTCGCCCGGCGGTTATAGTGTCCCTCTTATTTACATGGGAGTGCGTATTTTTTGTTGACTCTCTTCTTTTGTGACTGCCGTAGGGCGGGAACGAAGTAAGGTAAGACTAATCCGAACGGCAAAAAGTTAGGCATCTGTTTACCTGTCCAGTCTGCTATTTGGGTAAGTCACTTAATTATAACATGAAATAGGTACAGTTCATTAAAGTTAGTTACGCCTTGTATTTAATTTGGGGGCTGATAACACGATTTTAATATAGCATTATATAAATAGTATCTCGCATGGAAAAGCAGCAGGAGATGACCAAATTTACATTGAACTAATAAGTAAATTAGAGTGTGATTCTATGAAAGATGAAATTTTTGCTAAAGTGAAGGCTATGTACAGCACAGGAGAAGTTCCAAAAGACTTCAAAATAACTAAAATAATAACATTACCTAAGAAACGGAATACATTAAAATGCGAGGAGCACAGAACGTTAATCCTAATATCCCAAGTTTCTAAACTACTTTTGAAAATAGTACAAAACAGAATAATATTTACCGGTAGATGAAAATTATTTAGGAGCGGACCAATAGGGATTCAGACGGGATAAGGGAACTAGGGATCCTATTCTTGCCCTTCGACTTATTATTGATAGAAGAATGGACGTAGGCCTTAACACGCACAGCACATAGCCTTTACAAAGGGTTCGCGCGGGATGCTGACTGTCCCGGTTTTTAAGGAATACTAAACTGGACATACTAAAATAATAACATGAATACGTAAATTCTAGATAACCACAAGCGCACCCACACTCGCACACACACATAGACACACACACACTTGCACATCCCTATAAATGTTTAAAACTAAAATAATCTAAGTTTAGCTAAATTACTTTTTAGTTAGTGGAAGAGCGGTGCCTCCTAGCACAAGTTATTTTGTAAATAACTTAAAAGAAGGCAACGGCAACTATGAAATTTTGTACTGGTTAAGGAATAAAGAATTTTGAATGAGACCAATTTGAGATTGCGACATGTTAATGAGGGTTTTCTCGAAAACGTATGCCACTAGTTGGCGCCACTTAGCCGTAAGGTCCCGCTACGAAACACAATTATGTAGCACCAAAGAAAAAATAACTAGAAGATATTTTTACATTTATACAAAACATTTAAACACGAAACTATAGGCGCTCTAAGAATTTAGACATGTTTCTGGACCTGACGCCTCAGTGCTGCCGCCCTGGTGAACGTCATTTCAGAAAACCCTCATTTGAATGTGACGCGATTATACCTAGTCCGCGAGCACTGTGCACCGAACGTTAATGTAATATAACAGATGTCTGCTAATTTTTTGCGATCGTGTCTCAAGCTATCACGTGCTGAGATGCAACGTGTTGCATCTTGCGGTTGATTGATACTCGTAGCTCCCTGATTGACCTGCCCATGCAGTTCAGACTGATGAAGTGTATTTACAGTTATTTTACATTGTTCCGACAACGAGGCACGATTTGTAAGGAATAATTTGTCCAGCAAGTACGCCATTAGATAGTTATATCGCAAATATCTTAGCAGCAGGCCTACTACCGCGAAAATCGAAATTCGTAAATTTCGAGGATTTTTCTCTGTCACTCAAACGAAGGCGTCGTTAGAGTGAGAGAGACAAATCCTCGAAATTTACGAATTTCGATTTTGCGGTAGGCAGGCCAAGATGCCATTCAGCAATCATACGATAATCGATAAGTCACGTGACCATAATAATGTATAAAAATGGTCACGTGACTTTTAGTAGGAATCTGTCATTATCCTACATTTAATTTTATTACTTATCGCTTATCGTATACGATTGCAAAATGACATCTTGGCTAGGCTTGCTGGGTGCTTAGCCAAGTTGCAAATCGCTAACGCTTAATCGTCAATCGTAAACGAAAGGCAGCTAACTGTCTTTGTCGCACTAATATGAAAGAGTGACAGAGAGGGAAAACTACGATACGCTACTAAGCGTTAGCGATTGGCAACTTGGCTAAGCATCCTGATCTCTTTTATCATAGCGGACTGGGCGGACATGTAGAAGTATTATATTATATTATAATCTATCCAAAATTTCCTGGTCTACTACCGCGAAAATCGAAATTCGTAAATTTCGAAGAATTTTCTCTGTCACTCAAACGAAGGCGTCACTTGAATGAGAGAGACAAATCCTCGAAATTCACAAATATCGTTTTTCGCGGTAGGGCTGCTGGTAGTAGAAAAAGGCGGCAAATTAAAAATAAATAGGCGTGTAGCTTCGTCTGCCCATAGGAAATTTGATTTTTATTTTACTGGCATGGATTGTTAGTCCGAGTATAAAGGTGCATTTAGACCAAACGAGCATTAGAACGAATAGAAATCGTCAATCGTAAACGAAAGGCAGCTAATTGTCTTTGTCGCACTAATATGAAAGAGTGACGGAGAGGGAAAACTACGATACGCTACCTACTAAGCGTTAGCGATTGGCAACGTGGCTAAGCATCCTGAACTGTTATTTTATCGGTCGAAATAGCCCAACATTTTTAATTGTTTTATACTCTTTATGTACTTCTCAATATTTTATGTAATTTATAATAATATATTTTTTAATTCATCCATCAGGCGCGGATCCAGGACTTCGTTGGGGGGGGGGCACTGCCCTATGCAGGGACCGGAACCGTTATTTTCTCCATACAAAAATAACGGTTATATTTTCGTTCTTTTCGTTCTTCGGTATATAAATTGTAAGTTAATGGAGTAATTTAAAAATATGATATCGTAGATTACATAAAATATTGAGCAGTAACAGTAGACCGGTTCCGGTCCCTGGCCCTATGATATGTTAGTATTTTATACTTAAAACAGCACCTAGGCATACATAAGTTCAGTGTGAGGGGGGGGGGGAGGGGACAAGTGCCCCCATTGCATTGCAAAAAAAGTTTTCTCGCACTAGTTTGGAAATGTACTATTTTAGGCTTTAATTATTTGATTTTTCGCTATGCTTCGCTTGCTTGTGGCCAGTACGTATGTACATGCGTAAGGAAATTATTATATTTTCATAGACTTTTAATAATGTATCGTATAAAAACTAAACAAACTCTGTGGCCATGACTAAGCCCATTCCAAATTAAAAAACAAAAACAAAGTAAAAAGCTAATATAAAATTAAGGCACGTATATTAAGGTTGTATTTGTTTTATTTAGGTTTAGTTTAGTTGTATATTTTTATTTATAATGTAGTTTTTTTAAATTATAGTTTTTTATTTTGTGGATTTTGTCGAATAAATTTTATAATAAATAGTCCATTGTTGCATTGCACCAAACGGGTACCACATCTTGAAATCAAGTTTATAGAGTTAGAAAAACATATTACCATTCACGATTTAAATTTTACAATTCAGGATTTATAAGTAATATTTTAGTATTGATTAATTTTAGCTAAATTAGTACCTACTTCTTTGATCATATTTAAGATAATTTACAATTTATAAACTTACTTAAAGCTGCCATGACGACTTGATTAATCCTGCTCCCTTCAGAACAATATTTCTTCACCGTATATTTTAACATTGTTAATTTAATAACACTGGCAATATGTAAAAAAAAAACAAATACTGGCCGCACACGAATTCGAAAAAACTCTTCGATTTTTAAATGCTTGCCGCGCGCGATCGCCACTGAATTCCCGACTCGAGTGAGGCGGCCCAACGCAAGACAACAGCTTTTTCACTGAATAAAGCTAAGATATAACAACTAGCCACAATGATGTAACAGGAAAATAAATGATAAATATCTATTTTTCTTTTATGTTCTTAATTTTTAGTTTTTCATTGTATTTAGGTACAAACTGAGGCGAAATAGTTGGAAAAGCGGTAACTGCTTCGGCAATTAGTTATCTCGTTAGAGCCGGTTAGTTTTACTTATAAGTAGTCGTTTACGAGTAGCTTAATAGCTATTTATGTGACTGCATGATGACAGGCATTTAATGCATACGAGTGTTATATGAAACGAGCTAAAGGCGAGTGTCAGAATTATGGCGTAGGTACAGAAACTTTTCTAAGACGGTCAGTTTTAATTAATTCAATAAATGGTACAGAGATTCAGTTTAGATAATTTGTTCATGTAGAAATAAAAAAAACTACAATTTATATTCGAAATATTTTAACCGACTTAAAAAAAGAGAACTCAATTCGACAGATTTTTTTGTATGAAGGTATATGTTACTCAACATCTCCTTTTTTTTAAATCCGACTGGCCAACTATATCGAAAATCGAAATTCGTAAATTTCGAGTATTTTTCTCTGTCACTCAAACGAAGGCGTCATTAGAGTGAGAGAGACAAATCCTCGAAATTTACGAATTTCGTTTTTCGCGGTAGGGCCGTGATGGCATCTTGGAAAAATCGGATGAAGTTAGTTTTTTTATTTATTTGTTCATTACGGAACAAATTTTTATTTATTTGGGGCTGGAGCGAAAACGGGTTTAATATATTCAACACTAGTTTTATATCTTTTGATCCTATTCGATTTCGTGGCAGCTCATATAAGCACGAAGTTATCCTTATTTTTCCTCGATTTTTTCTTACGGGAAAGCATGTCCAGTAAATATCTACCACCTAGGTACATAATTATTGCAAAATAATTCAAAGCATAAATGAATGCCATTTATTTATCTTTGTAATAGAATTTATGATAATGAATGCGATCCCATGAGATATTGATTTTTTTCCTCATGATTTGTCGATAAGGATTTCCTGTGATCAGAATTATGAAATTAGAGGGGGGGGGCATATTTTTTATTTTGTATCTCCGAAGACATCGACTTTCTTTTAAAGTATATGGGAGGGAGGGGGGGGGGGAGGCAATTCACAAGACTGATTTAACATTTGTTCACTAATCATCATCATCATTATCATATCAGCCGAAAGACGTCCACTGCTGCTCCGTAATCTCCGAATCGCTAGACTGATGACATAGAACCGATGGCCGTTGGGGCGGAAAGGTTCTCGAGTGGCAATTACAGGTGTAGTGAGAAATTACTTGCCTTCGGAAACGTTCGTAAACACATGCTGTTTCAGGCAGTGTCACCGAGTCTGACTGAAGTAGCATGACACTATTACTGTCAGTCTCAGTGAGATAGACTGAAACAGCATGACGTTGACGAACGTTTCCGAAGGCAAGTCATTTCTCACTACATCTGTACGTGCTCCGGTACGAGGCCTATCCATGCTCCACCTTCCGAGGTGCAGCGTGGATAGGCCCCCCACAAGGTGGACTGATGATCTGGTGAAGGTCGCAGGAGTCCGCTGGATGCGGGTGGCGCAGGACCGGTCATTATAGCAATTGGGGAGGCCTATGTTCAGCAGTGGTTTACTAATTTGTTGCCGAAATTTTTATGGCATATCACTTCCCAAACTATTATTCCCATAGTTTCATTTGGCTGAATCATCACAAGGCAAATCAAGGTTACGTAGACGTATCTTTCGCATATTATCATATTCCAATTTAACCTAAACTAGTTACAAAATGAAAATTCGGCCAAATGAAAGTCGGCAAATAATAATTTGGTAAATGTTGGTATGTCAAGTGAATCATCTGCCATAAGTTGGTTAGGAAGTAAAATCAGACGAAAAATATTTTGGTGAAATAGCTACACCAATAATTTCTTGCTTCTTGCCGTGTGGTGACGGCAAGAATACATTTGCCACCACCCCAACTCCTCCTGCGGGTGTCGTAATAAGAGTCGACCAAGGGATTGAAGTGTCGCTGACCATTCTACAAGATTGATGATGGGCAGCAGCGTCATCATAGTGGACACATTACTACGATCGTCAATCCACTTGCCCAGCGTGGCGGTTATGGGCATTTCCCTTCTATACGCATAGTTAATAGGAGAGGCCTACGTCCACTGGACTATCATAGGCTGATGATGATGATGATGGTATGTCAAGTGAATCAAGTTGATTAGGAAGGAAAATCAGACGAAAATTTTTTTGGTGATCTACCTACACCAAAAATTTCTTATTCTTTTGCCAAAAACTTGTTATTAGCTGAAGGCATTCGGATTTGCTTACATTATATTGATAAACAGGCAAACTGTCACATCCCTGTTATTACACGATTCGTTCATTTCTTACGACGTTGTTTTGTGTCTGTCGTTCTCACGCAAAGGTAACACAGGTTGATCACACCTCGAAATCCGCAATGTTTGAGGATTTTAATCTGTCGCTCTTATTATCTAGGGCTTGTCCATTAATCACGGCATACGATTTTGGCTTATTTTAGACCCCCCCCCCCATCCCCCATGGTGATACTGGGTGATATTTTCAGGACCACCTCCCCCCTTTTGCCAATATGACGTGTAATTTATTGCCAACTTAAATACAAGTGTTTTAAAAAATGCTGTTCAGCAAAGAGTACCAAAAAATTACACGTGATTTTTCCGCAGACCCCCCTCCCCTATGGTGATAATTGGTGATATTTCCTTGAGCCGCCCCCCCTCCTTTACAGTATGACGTGATTAATGGACAAGCCCTTTACTTTCGTAGGAGTCACAAAGACAGATCCTCGCAATTCACGAATTTTGAATTTCGCGGTAGATTGGTGGCTTGTTAGTAGAAAAAGTCGGGAAATGCATAATTGTAGGCGCTGGGGGTAGGGTGTATACCTAAACCGTAAAGTGTTGCCAGGCGATTACTCCGTAAATATAAGAGATCTTGAGAATTGAGAGATTTTGATCCGTGCGGTGACGGAGTAAGAATACAAAAATCACCGCCCCTCTCTTCCCGTGGGTGTCGTAGGAGTCGACTAAGGGAAATACTGAGTATCCAGCTTCTCAGCCGGTGGTAGGGTATTTTTACTAGTACCCGCCTGGTTGGCTACCACCGTACATTCGGTGTAAACGCCCGTGAAATGGCTTGCCTTCGTGTTTGCCGTGTTTCGGGGTCAGCCGGTGTTACCAGTATCTAGCGGGCCAGCAAGGCGGTGGCAACTAACAGGTTACTGATTGTCTCCTGTTCGTTGCCGCCGCGATTTGGGCTCTACTTTTCACTTACGATCAGGTGGAGTGGAGCCACTTTGTTGTGCCAACATAAAAAAAAAATAAAAAAAAGAGATATTATAAAATTTCTAAGTACGCCACTAAGTTACATTAACAACGTTTTTTTAATAAAATCAGAACATACCAAACATTAACTACAACTACAAAACCTCCCATACATTTAGTACGACGTTCGTTGAAAGACTAATTTGTGCGGTCTATTATTTCAATACCTATTATCGTATTACCTTTAAACGATGGTTTTATCATTTTATTTAAGTTTATTCGTGTGAAACAATTGTTGGTAAACCAATAAATAAATAAAAAATAACAATAATAATAATGAATCTCAAGCAGGTTTATCTTTTACGGCACTGACGTTCTACTTTGAGAGTGAGTCGTCGTAGGCACTAAATGTATGGGAGCGTTTTAACTTAATATTTTTAATATTGTCGATTTGCTTTACCGAGTACACCCTGTAAGTATACAGCAAAGTACTCGTAAGCTATGAACTAAAATTTAAATAAATCTTATAATCTATAACCTATTGGCTGATAATGCCACTTTATTTCCACGGAAGCGCTTAAGATACAGAACGTGAGAAATTATCAGAGGTTCATAAATAGCACCTTTCTCGCTATAATCTAAGCGAAAAGTGTAGGCATACGCATTCAAGGCTCGCCCATACATATAACGCGCCCTCAGTTTCCGATCAATCGCTATTAATAGAACAGGGTAACTGACCACTTACTGCGAATATTGATATCGGTTTCGCCTACTAATATCTTCTACAGAGTTTTTGTCGAAAACTAGTAAACTTAATATTTAAAAAATAATATTGATTAATTCACTGGAAAATGTTTATTACGATTTTATTCAAATGTATTCGGCTACGTACAGTAAATGAAATTATGTTTTTCTCTGGTGAAATTAAATATACCTACATTTTTATCTTATCTTATAATTTTGTACTACCATTCCATTTGCTCCCCAAATCTCCCTATTGTGGCATCACTGCCACAACGATTCGGGGTCTACTTATCTCAGGGTTTGTGTCATGGGTAGGTCCCACAAGGTGGACTGACCTGGTGAAGGTCGCAGGAGTCCGCTGGAAACGGGTAGCGCAGGACCGGTTATTGTGGCAATCTTTGAGGCAGGCCTATGTTCAGCACTGAATGTTTAGGCTGATATGATGCTGATGAATAAAAACCTTCCAATAAAGAAATACATTTCGATTCCATTAGGGGGAAGGACGTGACCTACTTGAAATAAAAATAACAAATTGTGCTCGATTTAATTTATTTCAGCACCAATTATGAGGTTTTAAAATCGAAAGATAAAAATGTAGTTTATTTTACATTACAAAATCATAAATATAAATTAAACTTTATGGTATATTTTTCTAACAGTGTACGCCGTATACTTAGGTATCGGCACGAGAGTTGAGGTCACGCACACATCAATATGTCATGTAAACACACGGGGAATATAAATTAGTGTTCTTTTTTCGTACTGACAGCAAACCCAATTGAAACAGTATGATTGACCAAAAAGTTTGTTCAAGGGATTTGCTTCAATATTTTGACGCAAGTCATTCATTCATTCACTACATTTTTGCAATTAGTACTACATTTGGATGTGTGTGTAATCATTCACCTCAACTCCCGTGCTGATACCTATACAAAATGTTGAGCGTTTTCTATGATTAACATAAACTTACAGATGTAGTGCAAAATTTCTCTTCGGCTTTTTACGGAAACATCCAAATTCACATTGCTGTCACAATGAACTTCAGTATATACCTTTTGCACTGAAGCTAATTGAGACAGGGAGATTAATTCGGGCGTTTCCGTGAAAACCGAAGATATAGGATTTTACACTACATATCTACATTCTTTGGCGTATGGTATGCACATAAAAGTATAATATTTTGAAAATTACTATAAATTCGAATGATGTAATATAATTTGTAATTTACACAGTACATGGGTAGATTGCAATAGTACATTGTGCATCAAGGGAGGTAAGTACGGAACTACTAACGAGAGTGTTAGAAGCCCGACGCCGTTAGGCGGAGGGCTTTTATGACTCGGGTTAGTAGTCCGCTTACCGACCGTGATGCATACAATGTTTTTCATCACAGTTGCCAACAAAAAAATAAGTTTTAAGACATAATATTATTAAATGACGTACTGACATTTCTATTACTCCCTAGGGAATATCACTTTTCTATTACTCCCGCTACGCGCGCAAGCAATGGCGCGCGTAGACAGCAAGTGTGATGAAAAAAATATACATAGTCAAGGGACTTTAAAGAAAACAAAATTTAACGTCATGTCATAATTTTTGTGTTACGAAGAAAATGTTGTGTCACAACTTTTGGCAGTGAAAAGCGAAATATAAATATATATTTTTTTATGAAGGCTCAACAATACGCACGATTGTTTTTGTTATGTCTCCTTTTTTAACCGACTTCAAAAAGAAGGAAGTTTACAATTCATCGAAATCTTTTTCTACTGCCATAGGTTGTAGGATAAGAGTATACCATGGGCCTATTTCTCGAAAGCTTGTAACTTGTAATGCAAGCGGAAGTCCTTATCTAATTAATAGTGTTAAAAGGAGACTTCCACTTGTATTACAAGCTTTCGAGAAACGGGCCCCATATCGTTAGTACAACTTTCGTAACACAGTTGACGGGATCAAGTTTTTCGTTTTCATTTAAGGCCTTAAAAATTAATTAATAAAAGCCTTAGCAAAAAAATGTACCTACATAGTTACTTTTTGTTTGCTATGGAACCAAATTCTTGATACAATTTTTTTAAGTTTAGTAAAATGGTCAATCATCTTTTTCTTGTCACCCGTTGATATGGTTACGTTCTCCTGTCACCCTTAAAAAATCAGTACAATAGCATATTAACATTTACAAAACTTAGATTTTTTTTGACAAGTAGGGAGCGGCTCCATTGACGCGGAGCGGAGCGGTGCTGGGCAAAATTGACAAATAACGTTCTTCAAATTCGAATTCGAAACACTGTGATGCGCTCTCATTGGCCGAGCTCCCACAGCTCCGCTCCGCTCCGCGTGAGTGGAGCCCCTTAAGCGGAACTTCACTGGTGGGTCACCCATTAATCAAGTTAGAACGTACCATATAATGTCTTCTAGAAAACTATGCAATATTTGTCCCCTGGGTCACGTGACAGAGACAACAAGAAAAAGTGATTGAGCTAGAAAATAAATGGGCATTTTCACGTTTGAAGTTAAAAAACCATAATTACAGTCAGCTATTTAACGACAATTGAGCACTAAATTTCGAAAATAACTCGGTTTTGGTGTTTATTTTACAAACTAAAAAGATTGTAGAGATTGGAGATTGTAAAGATTGTACTTAACTGTCATACCAAAACTGACTGCAATTAAGGTTTTTTAATTTCACGCTAATTGGGTGTCCCTAAAAGTGAAAATGTCCAAATGTGCCTACCTAACCTACGTACATATTTTAAGAAAAAATAGTTACCTAATGGAAATATGTAACAAATAAACAGATTATCCTTACATTAGGGCCTGTTTCACCATTTCTCAATAAGATACATCTGTCAGAAAAATATTAACTGTCCCTCTCTTTTATATGCCTGTGGAAAAGGATAGTGATAACTTTATCTGATGGATATACTTATCCGTGATTGTGTAACAGGTCATTAGTCCCCTTTCGTAAACTGGTCAAAATTATTTTCGTTGTCTTGTTTCATACCACTCTGTCACGCTTTTAGTTGCCGTTTCGACTCAGTATATAAAAAAAACCGGTGCACTTATATTTCCTTTTCACGCTACATTTTAATCCATACATCAGAAATTGAAAACAAAACATCTCATACAAAAATCACCACTGCGTCACGTTTTTTAGGGACACAAAATAAGACAACGAAAAGAATTCTGACCCAAAAGTTAAAAGGGTCAATCACTTTTTATGTCACTCGTTGCTATAGTTACGGTATCCTGGGTTACCCTTAAAATCACAGTTTAAAAGCATTAACATTCCTTTAATAGCGTTTGGTAGACAGATTTGGTAACTAGCTGCCAAATGGGAAATATGGTTTCTCGCCTGATAGCTATGAAATGGTAATAACTTTCACATCTCGTAACCTGATTTGGTATAGTCCATTTCAAATACGAAGGCCCGATGCGACTCGGGGAGGCCTATGTCCAGCAGTGGACTGCGATAGGCTGATGATGATGATGCGACTCGAAACTTTTGTCATTTAATTGGCCCACTACAAATTGGCACGTGTCGTACACCGATGTATGCATAAAAAAATATCACGCCACAAAAGGGTCTGGCCAGTACACTTAGCACATGATTGGTATGTCAGATGTCGCCGCGAGATAGATATTCCATGTTTTACTAACTATATGAATAAAAGAGGGATGGATAATCTATCTCGCGGCGACATATTGTCGCACTTTTCCTGTGCTAAAGGTGCGTGCTGACCAAAAGAGCATTCGCTGTTCCATCCCCCTACGCTACGAAATTCGATCGTTACGCGAAACGTGATTCGTTGATTTCGTAGAGTGGGGGATAGAACAGCGAATGCTCTTTTAGTCTGCACGCACCTTAAGTCTATCTTTTGCTATCACTGATCCTATCGTTGACGCCTTATGACTTTGTCAATTGGAATCGGGCCTTCGTATTTGAAATGGACTTTACAAACCTGGTTACAAATCGGTAATGATAAATGATAAGTCCCGATTTAAAGCCAGCTAGCTATTGGGATTTTATTCCTATTTCGAAGTTGGTTACGAAACTTTGGCTATAGATAATTCCACCAGAGTTGAGGCCACGCACACATCAACATGTGATGTAAACACACGGGGAATTTGAAATTAGTGTCTTTTTTGGTACTGACAGCAAGCTCAATTGCAACTGTAAGATTGACCAAAAAGTTTGTTCAAGGGATTTGCTTCAATATTTTGACGCAAGTCATTCATTCATTCACTACATTTTATGCAATTAGTACTTCATTTGGATGTGTGTAATCATTCACCTCAACTCTGGTGAAATTACCTATACCAAACGGTACTAATGGTTAAAATTGATAAAACTGTGATTTTTTGATAGTTACGTCGCCCTTCTAAGGTGGCCCACCCGTTAATCATGATGATGTAGAGGTTGTAAGATTCCTTTTTCTAGCAAACTATGCAACTGTTTTCCCCTGAATGACGTGACAGAAAAAAAGAAGATTGACCCAAAAACAATACATATTTTACTTTCTCGTTAGATATAGGCCATATCTTATATTAATTCTTATTAGGTATACCTTTAAAAGGACATTGTATATACAAACAGTAGGGTAAATTGCTAGTAACTGCCCACCTTTCATAAAAATGAACTCTATGTAGGTACTTATAATTAGAATTCATTTTGGAAGGAGAGTAATTGACATTGTCATGACACATCGTTGCAAATGAATTCTAACTATAAGCACATAGAGTTAATTTTTATATAAGGTGGCCAGTCACTGGAGAGTGGCCAGTCACTGGAGAGTGGCCAGTCACTGAAGAGAGGCCAGTTACTAGCAATTTACCCTATAGAGTAACCAATATAGTATTCATAAACGTTATCTATAGTAAGCCGCTAAGTATTGTTTGTCCCTTTCGCTATTACAGACATATTGATAAGATCGAAAGTGACAAATACTTAGCAGCTTGCTAAGTTAGCAGACGTTTATGAATAAGAGGGTAACCCCCTTATTCATAAACGTCTGCTAACTTAACAAGCCGCTAATAATTGTTTGTCCCTTTCGGTCTTAACATTGTGTCCATAAGAGCAAAAGGGACAAACAATTAGTTAATAGTTTCTAACTAATTTACAAGTAGTCGCCATTATAATTATGTATCGGAGCGGTTAGGATGCTCAATAGTACATTGTTTGTGCACCTAGGGAGGTAAGGACGGTATTACTAACGAGAGTGTTAGAAGCTTGACGCCGTAGGCGGAGGGCTTTTAATGACTCGAGTTTGTATTTTGCTTACCGACCGTGATGCATACAATGTTTTTCATCACTTTTGCGGACAAAAATAGTTTTAAAACAATTAAATGATGTACTAACATTTCTATAGCTCCCTAGGGAATTTTACTTTTCTTTAACCACTGCGATGCAAGTAATGGCGCGCTTAGATAGAAAGTGTGATGAAAACATCTGGCTTAGCACAGGATTAGTGCCACAATATGTCGCCGCGAGATAGATCCATCTCTCTTTTCAAATAGTTAGTAAAAGATGGAAAATCTATCTCGCGGCGACATATTGACATACCAATCATGTCCTAAGTATACAGGCCTCTATTGTTACGGCGTTAGTGTATGTTCAGATATTTTTGACCACCGTGGCCGTCAGATATATCCGATGGCGACTGCAAAATTGTGCGAGAAGTTACAACACATTTCAACCACAATATTTGACGTTTTGAACGCCATGGACTGCTAAAGGCGTTGTGTGCTGTCGTGCCTACATCACATCATGAGCCTAAGATATAAGTCCACTGCTGGACAACGGTCTTAGCCTATGCGTATGGACGCATTAGGAGGTAAATGCTCCTAAATCCGCGCAATCCGCATGCCCAGCTTGGCGATTATGGGCATTTACCTCCTAATGCGTTTATACGCATATTTAATAGCAGAGGCTTACTTCCAGCTGTGGACTGAGCTAGGCTGATGAATAAAAAGAGACAGGTAGCCGCGACGCAGCGTGTTGTTGTCAAACACAAGATGTGCTGCATATGTTTAGAGAATGATTTCGTGCTTGAAACTCCTTGTGAGATGCTTATGGGGCAGAACTATCGTGTTCAGCAGAATCGTCTCAGCGGGCACCACGACACTCGCACCTGAAAAATAGTACATTACATCAGAGGCCGGGAAAATGAGGATTTCCGGCCAAGTATAGGTAACGAGGCCGGGAATCCGTTTCCACGCCGAGGCATGTATAGTGCTTTTCTCAAACA
>JALPQI010025499.1:0-24448 GCA_025490895.1 Thaumatotibia leucotreta
ACATCAGATTACTTTTTGCCCAAGTCTGCAAAGTATGCCTGTCCTTACACGACAGAAGACAGAGTAAGGCTTAAATACCTAGTATGTATTAGCAATTCTAAACTAAAATTGCTTAGCTGGTTTAACTACAAATAATTTATTACAGTGTGTATTTAGTTTAGATCCAAATCAACAATGTTTTCCTCGGTGCAATAATTCACCCATTAATTACGTTAATGTCGAAGCACTCAATCGTGACTACATTATAAGCAGATAAACAAATTGTTATGCCCCTACGAGACTTGCACTTATGCCCAATGCCGCGTCATGACTAATACGAGTACAATGTGAACAAGTCTTGTGGTTTTTACACATCGCGCCAAATGTCAAGCGACATTTTTGTCACAATATTTCTGATGCATCCGTATAACGTTGTTTCAATGTCGTGTCGTTCGTCTTTAAGGAAAAAAATGAGTAAGTATTATTTATTTTTATATTAGGAACCTACTAAAAAGAGTTAAGTGGGACAATATTTTTTATTTATTTTATCCAAGTGTGTTAAGAAAAAACCCATTCAGCTAAATAGAAGCTATGAAGTTGAAATGAAGTTGCTAAAATAGAACTATCTAATTGTGAAGTACCCATTGATTAATTAAAAATACTCTGTTTACGTGAGGCACTAGTACCTACGTGAGATTTAGTAAGGCACTTAAGAAACAAGTAGGTATTCTGTCTATTTTTTTTTCTACAAATGTCAAAGTGCATAAAAGCTTTACGTTTTAGATATCGTTCTATTTATCTGATCTGATTCTACATTCATTAGCAATTCCATAAATAGAGTTGGATCCGTTACTCTGGAAATGCCAAATCGCACCAGCTACAATGTTACGTGATAATATTTCACTCTAATCCTGGTCATTACGAATGAAACAAATGTCACTGTAATTCATTGCTTGTAAGATAAAGATCATACAATACCTATACGTTTGTATTTAATGATAAAGTTTAAGATGTGAAAATGTCGATAAATAACGTAGGTTAATGATTGCAGGATGTCAATTATGTATAGATACCATTTACTTATGCGTCTTAGACACAATTTTTTTTAATTCTTTTTTTAAATCTTTTATTGTTTAAAATCCAGTGTGAAACTTACAATTGCCAATGTCTTATTTAGAAAATAACTTGTGCTAGGAGGCACCGCTCTTTCATTACGACAATTGAAACTATGCGATGACAATATACGTATATAAATAAGTTACATAATTAAATAGGAACTTCTCCTGCAATATCTGTATAGGTTTTATAGGTAAGTACCTAGATAAATCCATCAATTTCAGGAAGCTGTTCACAATTAACGCAACAACAAAGTACGGTACCTACTATTGTGATTGCCAATACAATTTTACTTCAGATAGATACACGAAATTATATTTGCCTATTAGAGTGAAAGCACGATTTAATAATTAGCATGTTATCTATGGCTCGTTAGAATCAATTACTTATAAATTTGCAACTTAAATACTTTTCAATTGCCTAACACTCTCTAAGGTCACGTGAAGTTTACGCGATGAGCCCTAAAACAAGTCTCATCTTTTACCTAATTGCTAACATGACAAAAGAGTTAATGCCATGTTCGTGCGCACCGGTGTCAAGGATGGCGCGAACTGTCACGCGCGTACGCATCAGACCGTTAGCCGCGGGACACTCACGATGACCATTCAACTGGCTATCAATTTATCTATGGCTTGTTGAACAACTTTGTTGATGATTAAAGAGTTGTGAATACAAACATAAAATGAAAGCTAAGCTCGTTACTCGACACTCTACGTGATTATCGTGATTTATATTATCTGGCGAAATATTTCGCAAGGATTTAAATGTCTATGTTGTACATTCCAAAATACTAAATAACTTTCTTAAAAATGACATAGTATCATCCGATCTAAATCATATCTATCAACAATCAAGTCAGTAAATTTGATCGCAATGAGATGGACATCAATTCTGCGAATTTTATCTTCGATATCTCGTAATTGAGAAAAATTGTATCACGCACAAGATCCGTCGGACGTTTTATAACCGTGCATCTCTTTTTTATGACATCATTATGTAAGGAACCTTATGCTTTCAAAATGAAAGGATAGTTCAACGATAGAAAGGGGCTCTGCATTGAGCGTAAAGCGTTTTTTTTTAATTTTATTTTAAATAATTGGTGTTACCATTCTTTGTAGGAAACCAGCCCTGCGTTTCTACCGAATTAGACATAGTGCTTACTCGTATAGTGTAATTTCTTTTCTTCATCTTTTACTTATATTCCTCGGGTTTTATTAGGAATGAAAACGTCTTAACGTACGCGTACCTATCCTTTGTCTTTCAAAATTGCAAAAACGTCTGTTTTGTAAAGATGAACCTTATGGGGAATATCAGAATTTGGCACAGGTATTATAGTTGAGTTTATCAATATAGAAACTGCCTACTTGTCAAATAGTATCACTCCGTGTATTCCGATGTCTGGTAATAAAATAAATAAAAGCAAAGTAATAAACCCGTCTCATAAGAATTTTCCGTATCCATCCGCTAACCGCTTGAGCTTATCACTAGAGCGTAGCCCACTGGTCGTGAGCGATGGTCTTCTTAAAAGCCTCCTATTATAACGACTTTCTTTCCTTTGTGAACGAGGAACTAATCATAATAACGAGCTAATAGCGCAGAAGAATAGCGATTGATCTATACAATCGACATACGAGCATCATTCATACTTTGAGACTGGGTGTGATGTATGCCGTAACTATGAATTAAGCATTGTATTACATGCTGGCAGGTACTCACTTAACATATAGTATGTAGTTATTTAAATGTTAACTGGTTTTAATAACATAATAAAATATATAGGTATTTATGAGTATAATGTGATAATATTGGTGGTCGGTGGGGATCTAGTTGATACACTTCGAACTTTTGCGTAGATAAAATAAATAGATATTAAAACAAATTCCATTGCCAAAGCGTACCGTAATTTCGTTTTAGAGAATAGGAGAAATCAGCAGAATTACTCGTAATAATCTACCCAACGACTATAAGCATATTTTTTAACTTCTTTATTTTTAAAACTGTAGGTACAATTTATATCTAAGATTGGCCCTTGTGGCATTGTACCGAGGATGCTGGCGGCATTTCCTCGCTGTATCGCCATGCTGATGCGTTGTGCTAGGCAGTCGTCAGCCCTTCTGTCTTTAGTTACGCATATTGTAATGATAAAAAGTATCAAAATATTAAATGTAGCAGACTGTTTGGTAAATGTTCGGACTTTATTCAAAATTTAGATTTTTCGTACTTCTTTATAAAATGTCATAACATAAATACCTAAAAAACGATTGTCATAGAGAACAATAATTTTGTGGATTTGTGTTATAATTTTGCGAGTTTTCTGCTTATTTAATAAATATCGAAGGTAAATATTACATTTTCTTTTATTAGGATTACCTACAGCTCATCTCATTTCCACGTTTTGAATTAAAAGTTTAAATTATTATTATTATTATTTATTGAAATATTCACAGAAATCAATATAACAGTTTTGATTAACTTAGGTCCGTTTGCACAACCAAGACGGTTAGGTCGCTAACCCGAGGTTAAAAGATTAGATATGATAAAAATTAATGATTTTCACCAGTGAGTACCAGAGTTAATCTTTAAGTACTACGGTAGCGGCCACGTACCGGAAGGCGTAGCGTGGGTAGGCCCCCCACAAGGTGGACTGATGACCTGGTGAAGGTCGCAGGAGTCCGCTGGATGCGGGTGGCGCAGTACCGGTCATTGTGGCAATCTTTGGGAGAGGCCTATGTTCAGCAGTGGACGTCTTTCGGCTGATATGATGATGATGATGATGACTACGGTAGTACCCAAAAGTACCAAATATAGTCCAAAAGCCCCCAACTAAAGTCCATAATTAAGTCCAATATCTTCGGTTTAGTGTATTATTGACGCAGTTGTTACACAAAGTCTCATCATTATTGATTAAATTAAAAAACTTAGAGAAAACCAAAATAAAAGATTTCCATTGATGCTTAATTACGAGTTGAACTTGTGGACCATAGTTGTAGTAGTGGACTATAGTTGTATGGTTTTACGGTAAGCCTAGATTGTGCAATTGTAAAGTCGCGTAGACATATTTGATGAAAAGTAATAATTAGAATAATTATTAAAGACTTCATCTACGAATCGGAGTTTATTCATACTTGAATATCATCTAATTCATTGACCGATCGTGGGAACTACTTCAGTCGTGGTCGTGGGCATGTATCAGGCTCTTAACGATCCAAGGATCATTAATAACAATAGTCGATCGATTTCCGCTTGGGAACCGAGAGCCGAAGCGTACTCGCGACCTTCCGATCGGACTTAAAGCCTCATTCTTACTCATTTGGCGTAATACAAATTATGATAATTAAATAATTAAATAATTAAATACTTATCCAGGGTCTAACAAAATTGGCGGTGAACCGTTTAAGGGCCCATTTAGTATCGTATTCAAATTAGGAAAAAATAGGAGAAAAAATATTATACTCATCCTACACTTCGCATCCTTTAAAACGTAGTACTACCACTATAAGCTAACCGATGTGGTGTTCGATATCATCTACACACTTCGGCAATGAAAACGGGTCAGGTGTTTTTTTTTCATAGAAACTAATGCAAACATGGAGATTACAAATATTTTTTTAATATTTATAGTGTACCATTAATTTTTAAATCAGGTTGTATTGGAATTTCCATAAATTTATAAATAACCCCAAAAAAACTTTAAAATTGTCATTAGGTCGGTTTGTATAGACAAAAATGTAGACCGTTTAAGAAAACCACCTAAAATGTATGGTAATACGAGTTTTTTAATCATGAGCTGCTATTTTTATGTCTACGGAGTCATCTGACGATAAAATTCCGTGTTTTTCGGATCGGGTGAAAACTTCAGGGAAATTCCAAAACAATCTGATGTTAAAAACGGTTATTACTTGTATTATAAATATTTGTAATCAGCATGTTTCCAGTATTTTCTATGAAAAAAGCCACTTGACCCGTATTCATTGACCGCGAGTGTACGTAAAGCTTAGAAGTTCATTGTAGTTTAGCCGGTTCACCGGCCACTTTGGTTTTCGGCCTTTTTCATAGTAGGTAAATGTATGAAGCGTTGGGTGGGCGAGAAATAAAATTTATCTGGCCGAAAACCCAAAACGCCAGCTATGGTAGTAAGTATTGAAACATTAAATATTGTTTTACAGCTAATTTAGCACACCTTCTGTACCTGCTTGCTATACTTAGTATGGTGAAAATTGTAGCTATACCTACTGTCATTCAATCGTACTGTATCTATCTAACTATGTATATCTGCGCAAGCGAGGCACGACGCTATTCCTATTTACTATTGAATTGGTATTATATTAGTGTGAATGTGCGTTTCAGAATAAGGCTCCAGATCTGGATGCGCGCGAGTTTCGCAATAGCAGGGCAAAAGCAAGGTCGCTGTAGCGATAGTGATTTGGGTGATGGGTCTTTAGATCACGTGAATGGTTGATACCATTTAGGTAAATCGTCTTTATTTTTTAATCTTTACATACTTATTATGTATTACAATGATGCATGTTATGAAATGGCATGCATGAATATTATTCAATATAGTATAGGTACGCAACATTGGATGTCAAGTTGGATAACTGAAACTTAAGTGTCACTTTCGCCGGGACGTATTGTTTCATAGTAAATGTATTAAGTGTTTCAGTTACCCCTCTTTTTCACTTCGATTGGACTATATAATTATACCAAATGATAATTCGTAGTATCTTTTTCTAAGTAAGTTTTCAATAGTATTCAAATAACGCGTCATCTCATTTTCACTTGTTATATTTTCAACCTAAAAGAATGCCTCAAAAACTGTTGGACCGAATACCTGATGAAGCCTTTAAGTGGAAGGCATAGGACCTTTGTCCGAGTAATCTGTTTCACTCTAATTCGGCTCTACAATACGCGGGATGCGATGCTATCGCGTGAAACCAGATGAAAACGAAAACGACCTTTCATTGTGCACTCTTGAAGCGAGTGGAGTTGTGTGCCGGCGACCATAGAATATGGTTTAGTAATTAGTGAATAATGTAACCTAAAACAATCTTGATTAACTAGTGTACCTATGTGTATTATGTTAAACTGTTATGCGCTCACTGATTTGCTTCACTTTTTAGTAAGATCAAAATCGGTAAAAAAAATTTGGTAGTGCTACGAGTATGTAAAGTACCTAATAAATAATCGTTTGTGATGACACTCCACAGGCTATTTCATACATGATATCTCGATAATAGCGCTGTAGTATTTGCCCTAAAAATAATGTATGGCGTTAGGGTGAAGACACATTTATCAGCATGCGTACACATTTTGGCTAATGAAATTGTCCGTTTAGTATGTAACGTGTAAGCAAGCATGCGTACGCGTGCGGAAAGCTGGACGCGGTCTCATACTAAATTGACAATTTCATTAGCCAAAATGCGTACGCATGCTAAATGTATCTTCACCCTTAAATACGTATCAAAAGAATATCTACTTAGACATGCATACTTACATAGGTACCTACTTAATTTTTGTTTTATATTCGTTACATACTTGCACTTATATGTTTCTGTTTGGCTTAATAGTTGACTGGTAAAATTTCTTATGGGCACAAATACCTACTCCACTAGTAGTTATCATAGCCTAATATTGGCGTTTGGAATTTCAAAGGTGAAACCTATGAATTGTTGACCCTATTAATATCAATATCGAATCACAGAGCGTCTAACCACTACCAATTCCTTTTGTATGGCAACCGGTATTCAAACGCAGAACATAATAGCTAGCGTATATACTTAGAAGGCTGTATTTATTGTAATCAAACGAATTAATTACAGGTTCAGAAGTACAGATAGCAAATATGTGAAGAAAGAGTGTGGGACCGATACAAGTATTATTTAAGAGTGGCCTATTTATTGATAGGTTTTTATCTTATTCATAACCGTTAATTAAATGTGGCTGGTAACTTGCTAGAGTTGCTAGACGCACGTTCTCGCGGTCGAAAATGTCTTAACACTTAACGATACAGGATATTATAGTGTATTAGCGTCTATTACAATTATATATTGTGTCAGTAGGTACAAGATATTTGCCAAATAATAATGTAATGACAATTTTAGTTTTATTACTACTCATCATAGCTATTGTAGAATTTATGGTTCGGATACGATTGGGGGTAATCTCCATGGAATTTATAATATTAGATCTCGGAATATCATTAACTAGCGGAAAGCTGTCTTTTATCCATTAAAATGAACAAATTAAAACGTAATTTACCCACAGCTTATTAAAGTAATTTGAAGAATGTTTGAGTAGCTTTATTTCGACTGATAACAAACAACACATACAATGCAATTACCATTAAATAAAATGTTACATGAATTAAATGAAAAGCTAACTGCTGATTTGAATTCATAAATCCTAAAATTGCAGAAATAACATAATCGATCCTGCCATTTTTGAATAACTACGAAACCATTTCAGTAGCCGTAAGTACCATTACTAAACTTGTCAAATAAGGGTTACCTTAGTTTGGGTGTACCAACTCTTTTCTTGATACTTACGTAAAGTCCAAAAAATAAGTGCGACAGCGAGCTTTTTAGACTGATTTACGCTAACGTAATCGCTACTTGACAACTCATAGTACGCCTACAGAGTAAATAAACGCAGACTACGTAAAAGGAGTTGCAGCACCACAATCAGAAGGCTAAATAAATCAAAACGATTCGCACGCGTATCGGCGCATCTACAGATTGTCTGATTACCATCTATCCCAATTTCTTTAAAGCATTGTGGTACAAGTCAAAGAAAATAATACCACAAGTTAATTCTGAGCTTTATTATACATATATGTTGTATAAAATAATTATTCGTACCTACCTATTATTTATAAGAGTTTATATGGACAGAAGGTCTGGTATAGCTATTTAGGTACCTAATATCCTAAATTAGTACGGTCAAACTTTACATTAAACTCGCAAAGCATGCAGTATAGCTGCATTTTTGGTATGTTGTTTAGTCATCATAGGGCACTATAAAACCACATTTTGCAAGCAAAAAAAAGTTGTGCTAGTAACGTAGTACGTGAAAAACTGCGAAATTTACGGTCATTTTTCAGTTTCTGTTAAACTCGCAAATCAAGTAGTATCGCTGCATTTTTGGTATGTTGTTTAGACACCACAGGGCAGTATAAAACCACATTTTGCAAGCAAAAAAAAGCTGTGCTAGCTGGGTATTACGTGAAAAACTGCAAAATTTACGGCCATTATTTAGTTTCTGAATTTTATTAAAAAAACCTTACGATATTTTTTAACAAATTTACACTTGGCAACCAACTTCTGGCAAAATTATGTTTCGGCAAATCCTTTTTTCTACAAAAACATCTTTGACAATTTATTATCTTAGCCAAATAATTAACAAATAAAATATCATTTTATAAGAGGTATTTTTGGCAAAAGAATATTTAACAACAAAGTAAACTAATAAATTTACCATTAGCCTAAAAATGTTTTCTAAAATGGGTTGGAGTATAGCAGTGGGTTTTTTTGTTGCAACCCAGTAAATTTTTCCCCAAAATCAAAAATGGCCGAGATATTCGACATCAAATTAAAAAAAATTAACATAACATTCATCGTAATCTTGACCAAAATCTGCAGTGAGCGAGCGAAGCGAGCGAACAAAACCTTCCGGGACTACAAAGTTCACTGACCAAATTTTACCCTTAAATTAAAGAATATTAAGTGCGCTATAAGGTCATTATTGCATGTTTTTCGTAGCATAATTAGGTGAGGCGATATTAAACCGAAAACGTTAGCAAAACACAACATTTTATCTAGTTTACAAAAAGGAGTACTTTTTAAAGTCTCGAATCTCTGAAACTATAATACGGTAATGCATGTTAGCTCAACTTGTTGGAAATTTATTAGTCTTTAAACGTTTAATAACATATTAAAAAATATCGTAAGGTTTTTTTAATAAAATTCAGAAACTAAATAATGGCCGTAAATTTTGCAGTTTTTCACGTAATACCCAGCTAGCACAGCTTTTTTTTGCTTGCAAAATGTGGTTTTATACTGCCCTGTGGTGTCTAAACAACATACCAAAAATGCAGCGATACTACTTGATTTGAGAGTTTAGGGTAAAATGATGTACGATTTGACCGTACTAAATGGTTTCTCTAGCAATGTATTAGATAGAAATAAATAGTCTAAGCCCCAGAATATAAAAAAAAGTATAATTAATAAGGCATTATTAAACACAGGGCCTGTATCACAATCTCCAGTTGAAGCTATATGTCAGATAAAAATAACACGCTCTCTTTATTCTTCCAGGTGAAAGAAAGAGATAGTGTTATTTTTTATCTGACAGATAGCTTTAACAGGAGATTGTGAAACAGGCCGTAACCCTAATTAATATAATATAATCTTGGGCATGTTAAAAGTTTATACCGATAATTAAACTCAACTACCCTAGCTAATTCTTAGCTAATAATTTAGAATGTTATAGATAAGAAGTACCTAAGGCAATCTGTATTTTTATCATTGAAAAAAAACAGTTGAATTTTTTTTATGTAAAGGCTGTCCCAGAAGTAAAGAGACAAATTTCAAATTTTGAACTATTTGAAAATATTTTTATTTTTTTAAGAAAAATTACTGTCATGGCCACCGTATGCCTCAAATCTGTAAAATTTAGCGGGAAATACGATTGTATTATTGAAATTTTAACAATGAAAGGAGCTGATCACGAGGTATTTGCTGAAGAGTTGTTCAGAATTATGAATGTTATGGAAAAACGGACACGAAATGTAATTTTTCTTCAGAGGGAGTAAGGAGAACTACTTTGTATCGAATTATAAAGCGTTTTGAAGAATCGCATGAACATATTTTCAAGAAGATTCCGGGAAAAAAATGTACTATTTCCGTAGCTATGAACATAAATAAAGTAAAAAAATGGAATGAACGGAATCCTTCAATGTCTGTTAGAGCTGCTGCGGATAAAATGAAAATATCGAAGTCAAGTATAGCTCGCATTAAAACATGCGACCTAAAGCTTAAAGCATTTGCAAAACTGTCAGCACCTAAGTACTTTAAGGACCAGGAAGTGCGAGCTAAAAGAGGATGCCGAAGAGCGTATGAAAAAACACTGAAAAAAGTTCTCATAATTGATGATGAGACTTATGTGCCCGTGGACCCAACGGATATTCCTGGGAAGCAATACTAACATGCGACTCGACGGGACTCCGTAGATTATTCGCAAAAAATTGTAGCAAAGGTCAAATTTTTCAATAAATATCTCGTTTGACAAGCCATAGACCAAAATGGCAATACATCTGAACCATATATTTGCACAGGCTCTATGACCGCACGTATTTATTTGAGAGAATGTATGATGATGCGATAAATTTCGTTCATAGATAAGCATTACCAGAGGGAAGAAATTATATTCTGGACGGATATGGCGTCATGCCACTACGCCACAGAAGTCACTCAACATCTAGAGGCTGCAGGTATAGATTTTATACAAAAACATAACAACGCCCCAAATGTTCTCCAAACTCCTGGTATTGAAGCTTACTGACCTTTATGTAAACGAGAATATAAAAAACGAACAGAAAAACTCAAATCGTTGACTCGATTTAAGCATAGATGGACTAAATTGGCTAAAAATGTGACAGCTAGGTCTCGAAAAGCTGTAATGAGACGAGTAGAAATCAGCCTTATAAAAATTGGCTAAAGAGCCTTTGCACAAGCAAATTTCATATAAATTAGCAAATAAAATGAAATTCTGAAGTTAACAAAATGTAAATAGTAGTGTTTTGTAAGATTTTTTTATTAAATATTTTCATTCGAATCTTGTCTCTTTACTTCTGGGACAGCCCATAGGTACAACTGTTGTGTTCATTCATTAGCAATATTTGTGAATTTTATTATTATCTTATAAATTACTAGCTATCGCTTAACACGGTCGCATTTTCTCGATTAAGTAAACTAATTATAAATACATAGTTATACAATAACCTACATGTGACACGCACTGCGAGCGATATTGTATGCCATGATTTATGGTGCCCCACTGGCAGCGTTGATGCGTGTGTCATGACTGTAATGATACTTGCTACGAATTTTTTGTGCGTATTGCTACGAAATACTAAATATGAATGAATACTGACGCTATAAGATATGTGTCATTCGTTACTTGCCCCGCGTCCCACACTCTCACGGCGGGTTCGCACGCTCGCTTTTATTCCACGCTTCCTGCATGCGTGCATCGCTGTTAGCTACACAAATCGATTTTTTGCCCTACAACCGAAGATTAAGTGGGTAAAAATGTTAATAAACCTAATATGTGCGGGTCATAGAACAGAGAAGTTAATTACATCGTTCAAACTTCATTCAGTCATCATGCAAACCTGCTTTTGTAGATATATAGGTATTTGCCAATATATTTACATGGAGTAAGTAGGCAAATGTAGTCGCTGACTAATGAGAAGTAATCCAGACATCAATTAGTTCAGCTTAACCTTGCTAGTGAAGTTTTGGGACGTAGAATAGACGCTTTAGGGGCTTTTTAGGGTTCCGTAGCCAAAATGGCAATAACGGAACCCTTATAGATTCGTCATGTCCGTCTGTCCGTCTGTCACAGCCGATTTACTCGAAAACTATAAATGCTACAGTAACGAAATTTGGTAAGGATATGCGTTGTATAAACCGCTACAGGATTATGATACTAAATTGTAAAAAAAATCATTGGGCTGGGGGCCCTCCATACATGTAACTGAGGGATAGAACATTTTTTTTAGTTGTATATAAGCGTGTGGGGTATTAATAGAAAGGTCTTTGAAAAGGACATGAAGGTATATAAATCACATTTTTATTTAAGCAAATCATTTTCGAGATATCAGCTCTCTCAGACAAATTATTTTCGAGATATCAGCTTTATCAGCGATCTAAGTCTGAAAAATGTGTCCCCCCCCTCTATTTTTTAAACTACGCGATATAAAATTCTAAAAAAAATATATGTTATGCCCATTAATAAACTCTATCAACGATTTTTGGTTTGATTAAATTACCTCATATAGTTTTTGAGGTAGGTTGATTTAACTGTATTTTTTTTATAATGAATTGATAATGGTACGGAACCCTTTGCGAGCGAGTCCGACTCGTACTTGGCCGGTTTTTTTAATATCTACCCTATTCTGAGTCACAAAAGGCTCACAGGCAACGGAAATATACTTATTTATTATTTTTGGTCACCTTGTAAACATTTAACCTACCTCAACATTTAAGTCGCCTTTATTTGGCAATGGCACGTAGTTGTAAAAACAGGGCATTCCCGTCAGCTGGCTTTCAGTTTCAGAAATCAATGGGTAACGTGGTTATCTCGTGATAAACCCTATACGGAAAGAGTCTGTAGAGAACTTCAGAAAATGGAGGATTTCTGAACAAATGCGTAGTTTTTCATTACACCAACTACACTGATTTAATGCTTCTTCCTACCAGACCTAGTAACATGCTTGCATTTGCTATTTTTCAGGATCATTTACCTAGTCTCCACATTTTTTTTTTCTTTTTTAGGTTTTCCATAGCCTACTACAGCTCCGGTAAAATTTACTTATTGATAGAATTTACAATTGTATAATTATTTCCTGTAAATTACATTTGTGTGTGTACTTTGTAATCGGAAGGAGTAATCGGATTACTTATTACCCAACTCTGCTCCTTTAACTGCACAATATTGTTCATACGCGAAATACAAATTAAAATACAGTGGAAATCTCACAATAACCTCAAATCCCAATCCTTAGTTAGCAGCGCCGGCTGTAACATAACTCTGATGGGATCTGCAGCTCTCTGTGTCATGGAGGTTTATGTGTTTGCGCAGTGCACTTATCTACTTTTTGCTATTAAGTAATCTTAGCGTCGTCTACTCTAGTTTAAGAGGAATGGCAGACATTTAGATAATCAAATATTTTTATTCAATATGAGATTCTTGATCCTTTGCCATGGTTGTTTACATTATATGATAAACAAACGTGATTTTTTGCTCGTTTTGTTGCTGTTTTTATGATAATTGATAATGGGTACGGAACCCTTCGTTCCCGAGTCCGATTCACACTTGGCCGGTTTTTTAATGTGACGACGACGATGTTAAGAAGCTGGTACCTGATAGGTACCACTTGTACGTTACCATAGTGTATGGACCTTAGATCGCTGCTCAAAGAATCCTAGGCGGTTTAGACCCAGCCTAGTAATCTGAGTTGCACAGCGTCACAGCGTCATTCATTGCGCAGCGCATGCCGATGCGAGCGCTCACCGCGTTGCGTGTGCATCGCTCGTACGGCGCCGGCGCCGGTGCAAGCCACAAACTCTTAATTAAACGTTTACTTACAGGTTACCGGTAATAATTAGTGCTTTAATAATTACTTATTCACTTATGTGTTATAACCACTTGTGGGTAGATTGAAAGTAATAAATAAATCACACATTGTGGTGGGAAAGTATCACTTTATAGTACTTACGAAGGTACATTCACAATAGGCATTTCATTGCTGATTTAATATTTCAATTTTTCCTCGTAAGTTTATCTGACATCATATTTTTATTTCAGTGAGTAGATATGGTTTAGGGTATTTTGTCTAACGTTTTACATTATTTATTATTGTACATCCACCCACCGCTTGTGCCTCGAGGCCTCGCTTTCACCGTCGCAGCCGGGATGCGCAGGAGTCGCCCAACCGCGAAATCGATTCAGAAATCATTTAATCGACTCTCATTGCGCTGCTGTAATACGGTGTAATACCGCGTCATTGTTCCATGTATCAGTGTAGATGAACTTTGAAGATTTATTTGTTATTCTTTAAAGTCGTGGTAATTTGGTGGGGAAATAACCAATCGAAAATGCCGATCAGTTCACAATGTTGAAATGAAGGGCTTGTTTGGTGCCATCCAAAAATGTACCTACTTCCATTATGAAATTCTGAGTCTAGATGTCGAGATTGTATGTTAAACGAACATCTTGATAACCTGAAGAATTGAGAGTGACCCCAGGTTTATAAATTGGCCAGGCTTTAGACGCTACGAGTATTATTAAGTCAACTGTTTTCAGCCAGTTTGTCAGTTGTAATTTAACTACTTAGTGACTTAATTGACCAGTTATTTCTTTGTGTGGTATTATAATGACCCACAAACACAATTTTCCAAAACATGCTCGTAAAATGAGCTCAGCTTTAGGTAATAGTATTTTACTCAAACTTGCTACGGAATGTTGATGTTACTTACTTTAAATTAAACCCGGAAATACTGTATCCGGTGTCATATGCTAAGATGATATGTAAAGAGATTTCATGTATTTATTTCACACCTAGGACTGCAAACAAACAGTCTTTTGTTTTGAAACGTCAAATTGTGACACTATGTCTTGATATTCAGCCAAAGAAAAAAAAATAAGCTAAGAACTAATGTCTATACCACCCACAGAACTAAAATGACAAAGAACGATTGACAACGATTAAAAGCATAACCAAAAACGAAACGCCAGTGTGTGCGTAAATTTGTCTATGTGTGGTCAGGAATAGGGTTGCCTGTTACAACAGACCAATTATCTATCGATGTCCGACTGTTTTATCGACAACATGTACCTATCATAGATATTCATTATCTTAGTTATTTTGCTATAAGGTATATACAATACGACATAATACACAAAGAAATTATTACTAAGATGTAGATTGCAGTAATTTTTGTACAGAACTTCTATTTAATAAATTGAAAAGAACTTAAAAGAGTAGGTCATTTGGCAGTACTCAAACGTGACGTCACTTTTGAGTATTTCATATAAAATTCCATACTATTCCATAGTGGGGATCGTTTTGACAGTTCGAAAAAAGATGCTGATTTGACTTGCCAGTCATCATGCCTATTGTACTGGAGCAGATCTGCTGTACTAAGCATACGAAAAGTTAAATTTTGAACAGCTGCCAAAACGAACACAATAATAGTATAATGTGAATTAAGGGTATTGAATAAGAAATTGCGAACGTGTGTGAACTTAAGCCTCTGGCGTAAGATAAGGTATTTCGAGGATTTTCTCTGTCACTCGAACGAAGGCGTCAATAGAGTCAGAGAGACACATCCTCGAAATTTACGAATTTCGTTTTCGCGGTAGGGCCGCTGTTCCGTCCAAATTCCCTAGTATTACCCTCTACAAATTTCTCTACAAGTTTCGCCCAAAGTTAACCAGAAGCAGAGAACGTGGCGAGAGTTTCCTGGTTGGAACACTCGCCACGTTCGGGATTAAATTTTAGAACAACTCACTTCGCTCGTCCAATAATAGAATCCCTTCTCTCGATCATGTTGCCACTCGCAGGTAAAAAAACAAATTTATGTGTACCCTCGTATAACAAATAACCATTAAACTTTATAAAAGCAACTGTTCTTGCATACACGGTGTTTTTTATTTCCGTTAAATTGGACAGGTTACATGGGAAAAACAGAAGTTACTGGAGAGGAGTTATTACTGGAGAGGTCGAGTAATAAGGGCTAAGCGTGCTGCAAATAAATGGGTAAAAAGACTAAAAAGCCGCAAGCAAATACTCATGACACTTCTATGACGTCATACGTAAAGTTAAAGAGAGAAAAGTATAGTTTGACAGTACGGTACTCTTTTCTATGACTCAAAATATAAGGAAAAAGTTTTGTGTTTCAGTTGATTACACATTAATGAGACACATGTTCAGATTAATATGACAGGTAATATGTACACATATTTTTGATTGGTGAATCTGTTCAGATGCATATGTACTTTTCTATGCTCATTTATTTTTGAAGCCTTGGATTTGCTTATTCATATATTTATGAACTCGACTGTACCTACTGATACATAAATACGTATTCGGCCTGAAAACCCTCGTATCCCGGCTTCTGCAGTAATGTACTATTCGTATTAATTCAATAACAGTAAGAATTAAGCCACTAGTTTCTAAGAGAAATTAATTATATTTAAACTAAATAACTTCACTTAAATTTAACGGAAAAAACACACTATTAGTATAACACAAAAAAAAACACAAAACATAATAAGGTCCTTTAAGTAATTAAAATACACATTTGTGTTCAAAATCTAGTATCATGACAGCATTGTAAGAAATAGACTGATTGGGTACGTTTATCGAACAAATATCGATATTGGTAGTTCAACATTTAGTCGAGCTCTAGCGTAGCGTAACAATTTATATTTTTACACAAAATATCCTTTAATCATCATCAGCCTATAATAGTCCACTGCTGGACGTAGGCCTCTCCTATTAACTATGCGTATAGACGCATTAGGAGGTAAATGCCCATAATCGCCACGCTGGGCAAGCGGATTGGCGATCGCAGTTATGTGTCCACTATGATGACGCTGCTGCCCATCATCATTTATTAAATAATGGTCACTGACACTTCAATCCCTTAGTCGACTCTTACGACACCCGCAGGAGGAGTTGGGGTGGTGACAAATGTATTCTTACTGCCGTCACCACACGGCCAATCCTTCGGCACGGCAATCCTTTAATATTAACTACTTATTGTGATAAATTATTAGCTCACAGTGATAGAACAACTAACAATTAAGGCTACAATTTGATAATTCACACAATTAATGCTACTAAATAGACAAAATATAGTTTGAAAACAATCAACCGGCACATCATATTTACTTATGAAACGAGTGTTTGTCGTTATTTCTGTAGTGGGCAACAAGGCAATCATTTACACAACACGACACCATATTGATTTCATGATCTGTATAAATTCCTTCTTATAAGTTTTAATTATAAAATCACTTTTAAAATATCAATCTCCGTCGATCAGGCTGATACGGCTGATATGTCACTTCGAAAGTGGTTATGCTTTTGGGATTATTGTCTATCTTTTTCGCACTCGTGTAATACTCATATAACTGGTGGCTTCCCTTTCACACGCTTCCTTTCTCTATTAAGCGCTAGCGCGGATTCTAACTTTATGATACCACCAGGTAAAAGGATACCTCAAACAGATTTAAAAAAAGTTAGGCGCGAATGTTTTTTTTTAATGTTGTACGATACTGTACTATTGGTATATTTACAAATCAAATAGTATGGTTCGGCGAAATCAGTTCGTTTTATTTCATGGCAAGTTTGAGAAAAGCACTATACAAATCTCGGCGAGAAACAGGGTTACAGGCCGCGTATTCCTATCTGGCCTCAGTTCCTTCGGCCAGATATATCTACTTGGCCTGTCACACTTCGTTTCCCGTCCTCTATAGTAATGTACTATAATGCAACCCTTGTTTAAGAGAGGTAAAAAAAGGTGAGTGGCGTGGGTAACAATTTGAGGCGAAGCCGAAAATTGTTATTAAAGACGCCACGAGCATTTTTTGACTCAGTTAAACAATGTTACATACAATATTTTTTCTACGACCACACATTTATTTTTAAATAAAATTGTAAATTTTAGATATATTCTTAGTCAAACACAATTTTATTAATCATCAAGGTCGGGCGGGAGACGTGAAAATTAAAAAAGAAAGCTCCTCAATGGTTTACTGTTCATCAGATTTTTTTAAAATTAGGTTGGCAGCCATGTATGTCATTAAGTCTTGTTTACACGAGGTGTCTTAAAATGCAAAAAACGCACTGCGTGTAAACCCGAATGCGTTTATAGAGAATAGACAATTTAGACTTATCTTGACATCTGTTAGGTAGGCTTAATGGTGTGTTCACGACCATATAAATGACAAATAAAAGTACGGGAGTAGAGAAAATATTTAATATTATTGTGTAGAGTCGGAATGAGTGACTAAAATTACCCAAATCTACATTAACTTCTCGTGATAGCTTCAACATGTCGCTCCTCCTGTAAAAAACTGTCATAACACAAAAAAATGCAAATTATATAATTATATTATTATTATTTAATTAACCTAATAGTTAAGTAAATTTTACAGTAGTGTGAAAATTAAAAATAATTGTAAGTATTACCATACATTCACAAATTAATCGAATACCGAAATAAAAACTTTAAATGCAATTTTCTCGAAATACGTTTTTTTGTGTTATGACCGTTTTTTACAGGAGGAGCGATGTCATACAGTCAAGAACATTGTTTCGTTACAAAAACAAGTTTTTCGGCCCATTGCTATTGTGTTAGAGGATTATTTCGTTAATTCACACGGTTTTAATTTGCCTAAAGGATTTTGTCAAACAACAATTAAACAATGAACATGCGAGCGACTGACATGCGACGTAAATGTGTTTTATAGCTTTTAGGTTTCCAACTTGAGAGTTTATTAAAAACTGAAATAGAAGGTACGATTTCCAAAAAATCTGATCGGTACGGTAACTGGATGGTCAGATAGTACTTGCGAATCGATGGATAAATATAAGTAGTGGCCGAAGGTAACGTATGCTTATCTATGTTTGCAGGATCTTTTATTGGATTGTGCGCGAAGCATGCTTTATGTATCAAGTAAATCCTAAAGTAACCGATACTGTCCAACTCATGGTACGGTTACAGGAGAGTAAACACATTACCAATCATACCTATATTAATTGTAATTTATCCACTGTTAAGGTCGACGATGAGCATGTGGCCAAACCTTTTATAGGTACTCATATTAGTTTATAAGTACCAATATTAAACTAATATCATCAAGCTTAATACCTATATAGTTCACAGCAGTTTCTCGCATGTAGTCATGTCACCCATTACGAATGTTCTATTTCGTAATAATCGTACTATGATGAATCAGTAGGTATAATAAAATCCGGTTCACTAAACGTTGACAATCCACATTGACCCGCCCATCCATCGATGGCCATTAAACTGAGACATGATCATGCGCAGCCGCGGGGGCGCAATAATAAAGCTCGCTTTCGAGATGCTTAGAAACACGTTACTTACGCTAACAGGCGGGCCTGACCTTTGCACAGCTTTCCACTGATGTTACAGTCTATCGATCAACAATACATAGACTTATTCGCAGATTCTCATAGCTTTTTCGTCAAGCTAGCTTTTAGCTTTTGCAATGACCTGCACAGTAAAGTGCCATCCACGTCTGCCCTACCTATGAAATTGAGATTTTGTATTGAAGAATTTTTATGAAAACGTTTTACATACATTTTGTCAATTATTCGTTTTGCCAGTAATAAAACTTGCGTTAATATTTATTCCTCATAACACTTTTGACGGACAAAAGGCGTTTTTTTAGCTCTAAAACATGCATTCATAATTTAAGGGGTAATAGATTTTGCTATTCAGCCAACTCAAACGTTTTTTTTTTGATAATACATAATTTACAAGTAAGAAACAAGTTAAATCTACAAATATTCACTTTTAATAACCTTCGTAACACCAAGCATAGGTACGTTACCTAATACAAACATGGGTATATTTAAATCAGTAGCACGTGGCAAGAGTTAAAGGCTTATTTATTAACTAGCGACCCGCCCTGGCTGCGCACGGGTACTATACCTACATAAAAATTAAAAACCTTCCTCTTGAATTACTCTACCTATTAAAAAAAAATCTCATCAAAATCCGTTGCGTAGTTTTAAAGATTTAAGCGTACAAAGGGACATAGGGACAGAAAAAGTGATTTTATTTTATACTATGTTTATTAATATAACTTAAGAAAACTAAATACTTGTATATAAATACCTATCTGAGACATGGCACCTAAACAATAACATACGTACCTACTACTGGCAGCAATCGTATTTTCTCTGTCTCTTACTGGATATTTAAACCAAAACTATTTGTAGGTAAATGTATTTAAATGTAGTGTATTTGTTCGCGAGTTAAGCTACTATAGTGTATATATTGTGGATGGACGCTAGACCCTGAAGCCAGATTAACGACCTAGGTAATAAAAGGATGTCTTAATCCGGTCTAGCCATAAGGCGAACGTAGATTCCTTCCGCTTTCACTGCACAAGAGAGCAGAGCAACAGTCTTGTGCCAATAATGCATTACTGATGCTGATTGGCTGAACACTAACACAAACCTACACAATTGAGTCAATTTAGACATAGGGTTGTTCAACTTGTTCATATCATAATTAAGTTTAAAGAAAGAAGATTTAAAAAAAGTAGGTTTTCGATTAAAGCTACAAAAATATTTATAATTTACATGATTCATATCACATGAAAATCATAAATTTATTAGTATTATAAAAACCTGTACCTAACCTATAATGTAAAGTATTCGAAACGCCGGGATGTAATTAATTATTCAATAGAGGATATAGGTAATCCGATTTTATAGTTTTATTTCATGAATGACTATCCCGGTAACTGAAGAAAATATTGTTTTTACTTGTAAAAATGTTGATATTAAATGAGAACCTCCTTCAAAATCATCACAATATCAAGGTCAAAGTGAACAATGCCATAAGTGAGCTATTCAAAGCCAGTGTCGAAATATACTAATATCCGGTACGGAATAACTTCCGAAACAGGTTAATTGTACTAACTAACTGCATGGATGCATCATATTGTTATCGCTCACTAACAAAGGATTTGTTTAATATCGGAAATGAGATGCCGAATACGTATCTAAATGAAATGAGTGATGACTGTGAAACGAGATACGATAAAGGTTAACACAAATGAATTTTCATCACACTTGCTGTCTAAGCGCGACATTGCTTGCATGCGTAGCGGGAGTCATAGAAAAGTGAAATTCCCTAGGGAGTAATAGAAATGTTAGTAGATCATTGGATAATATTTTGTCTTAAAACTTATTTTTTTGTCCGCAAGTGTGATGAAAAACATTGTATGCATCACGGTCGGTAAGCGGAATACTAGCTCGAGTCATTAAAAGCCCTCAGCCTACGGCCTAGAGCTTCTAACACTCTCGTTAGTAGGTAATTCCGTACTTACCTCCCTTGATGCACAATGTACTATTCTCGCATCTGTTGTTGTTGTTAAGTACCTATATCATTTTTGTGTTACGTATACTTATATCATGTTTCATACTAAACAGCCAATTTCAGTAGACAAAATGCTGATATAGGTACAACTATTACACACTGTATGTGGAGCTATTATTAAAAAGAAATGTTTGGATAACTTGAAGTAATAACTTGTTACGAGTTTTCTACCTTGTGTTATAATTTATAAGCAATATCGAAAGAGAAGCGGGGACAAATGGGAAGCCTTCTAAAACGCACAACGCCCGAGTTCCAATTTTGTGCTACAAATAGTCGCGTGCGTACTGAATTAAGACCTATGGACTGACCGCAGACGTTCCATAAAAATACGCAATAGTAATTTTAAGGTACCCACCTACTCCGATACTGTTCTCGACAATTATGCAAAACCCACAATCGGCGTAAGGCCGGCACCGATTTGTTAACAAACAATTGCATCGGAAACACTCATTGTTACCTTACTGCTCTTAGGGTTGTCTACTCGTAATTATACGAGTAATTACACGAAACGGGCTAAATGCTCTACAGGGCGATCATTAAAATTACGTAATTGAAAGTTCAAGTACCTAATAAAAATTTTCTTTAGTGTTACCTATTTAATTATAGTGTTCTACAGCACTATTAAACAAGTATCACTTATGAATCTTATAATCGTCACGTGTTTATCATTTGTCGTAATTTGAGGACAAGTTCTAACAAGTATGCAAGCGCGAAAGTGAAGCGTAGCACGAGAAACAGTAGGTACAAGAGTATCAAGCCCTGTGGATTAGGTACCCACTACCCACTTATGTAACAACATAAAACAACTAAAAATATATCGCTATGGCAGTGGTTTTTCCAACAGTCTAAAGAAACAGAGTTCAAATTCGCATCAGACATCAGTCTACCCACAGACAATAGAACTAATGGACTGAACGACGACGCCAAGATTAGCGTATAGGTAACCGATCTGTATAAAATTATTGTATTGAATTTCCATTTAACCTAGTATATACAATTATACATAATATATATATTAACTCTTTGTTCCAAGTGTGTAACTTTTTTTGCTACTGGGAAGATGGGAGTTTTTTATTTAACTTATTTAAAAATATCTAACCAGTTGTTTATGGTTTTCTTTATATATTTTAATGCGGAATCTGCATTATCCATGTTTTATATATTTGAGTCCATTGACAACCCTAGGTTCATCAGACGCGTTAGTGGAGCGATCGCGAGACAAGTTGGGCGATTGTTCGCGGCCCCGCTGCGTCGAGCTGCAACGCACATTTGCATATACTAGCTCAAATTGAAATGAGTTATTAGTATGTTTAACCATGATGAAATGTCCAGAGTACTTGTAGACAACCACACTCCATTATTCTGAGAATGATTTGCATTAGCATAGATACATTTCTCCATAGGGTTTTTATTTTTTGTACAATCCTAGCCTAACAGGATTCTAAGGGTGCGGCTCCACTGAGGCGGAGAAGAGCGGAGATGTGCAAAATTGACCAATTACATTCTTCAAATTCAAAATTCGAAACACTGTGATGCGGTCTCATTGGTCAATTTTGCACATCTCCACTCCTCTCCGCCTCAGTGGAGCCGCACCCTTACCCTGTTACAGTTAGTTCTGATATGTCCGTCGTATTTTATGTTTATTAGTACTTAGCTGAGCAACAGATTAAAAAAGAGATAAAGTCTATTTATATTTGCTTAAGTATTACCATTGTATAATTTAATAATCTAAGGTTAAAATACCCTCAAAATGCATGATTTGCATGGGCCAAACCGTTTTCAAGGGTGTGAGCTCATTGTTTCATCCTAAATTACACTTCGCAAACAGTTAGCTTCAGCTATTCATTATAATCTCATATTGTATGGAAACATTGGAGACTACGAATACAATAGCTTAAGTCAAGAAACTAATCCGTCACATTTGCAATCTTAATACCCCGTGTTTGCCTCCATAGTGGAAGTGGCCAGTTACGTGAGTGGTTTATTTTCTGTTTTAGCTAGTTACTTGAACATAATAATACCTACAAATCTGTTGACCGATAATAGCTTCTTGCGCAAGATAAGTAGCATCCGTAGAAACGGTGTTTTAAAAAAATGTGACCACTAACTAACAAATTACCGTCGTTACTCAGATATTCTAGAACGACGTTGACGAGAAATCACGAGAGATTACTCTCGTATTTACTTACAGGTGTTTTTCTTTATTTTTGGATAAAAGTGACCGTAAGTTTAAATATCACGCTGTCCGTTTCTAGGTGCTTGAGTCAATGTCAGATACCTACTCTAAAAGGATTGAAAAAATTGCCCTGAATCTATAAATCGTTCATCATTGTAATATCTAAATAATTCCATGCCTTCTGTTTCCTTAAGACATCATCTCCGAGCAAACATAAACCAACTGTGATTTTACGCCCCTCGTCAACAACGAAACGAAGAAGCAATCACCTCGAGAACATTTGGTTTCGCAGTCGGCAAATGAAGAGAAAGCAAACCCTTCGACCTTACGACATCTCCTAGCGAAAAATCGTGAACAATCTAGCTGATACATATTTCATAGCACGAACTTTCGACACAGCTCGAGTAAATAAACTGACAAATGACGCGATAATTATTGGTTATAATCATAGGTTAGATGGTGATATTGGTGATAGGTTGACGTCTGGTTGTTAGGTAAAGCATAATTGTTTTAGATTTTAGAGAGGTGCTATTTTTGAATCATCGGGGGACATTGTGAAGGCCAATGTTAATCCTGACGACAACACAACGGTTCGAAACACGTCAATACTTTTCTTCTCCTCTCTTACGGCTTACTTAGCAACTTATCAAATCGAATTTATAGATTATTCTTGAGTGAATAGATAAAAAAAAAGATTAATGCATAAAGACGAAAGTGCTACGATTACAAAATATGATTGAAGAAACAGCTATGATGTGTTTTTAGGAGTCCGTAGTAAACCTGAGGGTTTCACCATATCCGTCTGTCTGTATGTTTGTCTGTTCGCAGTAGCTCAGTGACCGTTAGTAGGTTCCATGAATTTGCAATTTGGTATGGGGTATGATTTTTATTATTTTTCTTCTTATTTATATACGCAAACTCATACAAACACACACACACACACATGCCCGATTCTTATTCAAGTTAAGAAGTATTAAAGTGGATTTTTGTAGGTAGGTACCTCAAGAATTTTAACTATGCATTCTAGACATCAAAATAAACAAAAAATATTATGAGACTAAATGTCAAATTCCACAAAAAAAAATTTTTTTCGATTTTTTTTAGACTTTTTGAATACTTTTTAACATTTCCAATACTTTTTATCATAACAACAATTTTTTAAATGTTTTTTTTTTAAGGACAGGTTTTTTTCGTCAAGTCTATTCTTATTTTTTGATTGTCAGGCAAAAGGTGTGGTAATATTAGA
>JALPQI010025500.1:0-14827 GCA_025490895.1 Thaumatotibia leucotreta
ATTATTTTAATGTAAAGTATCATGTGTTAAAATATCTGCAACTAATAAATTAGGACCTTATATATTTATTGGAATAATTTAAAAAATACCGCAAAATAACGACATTACCCTGCGGAAATAAACAAAGATAACTAGGGAATACCACGATGCAGGTTACCTTACCTGTCAGCTTGGTTAGTTTGGGAAAAATAATTGTTTTACTAGGACATACCAGTATTTCATGAAAATTCGTAAAAAGTTATCAAATAGTGTGTGTAAGTACAATAATGCAAAATCATCGATGCAGAATTCGTATAGAAACTTGGTGATCGAGGCTGTAGTAACTAAATTGTATTTCTTAGGATACTCGTAAAAAAACTATTCGAAGACTAATTCATGTTCGTACCGTATTATTCGATTCGAGTACAAACATATACCGGATATTCAATGTTTTCTCATTAAAATGGACGTCCTAAATGTAACTTAAGTGCTTTGCTAACCGTCACGTTGTTTCCCCAAGTTTGTTTGGTAGTTCCGTACAAGTTCAAATTGTAGTTCCCGCGTCGACTGTACCTTCTCACATTGATCTTGACATCGGTAACAAACTTCTCGTTAGTATACCCGACGTTAGCGCGTTCAAAAACCACTTGCATGTTCTAAAAATACAGATTTCTTGCGAATAAAGACTAACCCCCTTATTAATAACATAAATGTCTAACTTAGGAAGCCGATAAGTATATAGTGTCCCTTTTCGTCTTGTTAATATTTGTGTAAAATTACCAACAAACAATTTATTTGTGCAGAAGCCTGCATTGTTAGTCAACGCAGAAAGCGACCAATTCGAAAATCTTAAAGCTGATCAGATAAAAAAAAGTGGTAGCTTTCTGTAAAACTACTATAGCCACATATGTGATAAATACACAAATAAATAAATGCCCTCGCCGGGATTTGAACCCTCGAGCTTCGTTAGTCGTTATCAACTAAACTACGAAGCAGGAAGCAGGCCCGAGGTAATAAATGTACATAATACATTTTCAGACGTAACTGTGTAATGTAGTTCACTTGTTTAAATTTAGAACATCCTTCGGGTCAACAATGAAACGTGCTACCATCTTGTGTTACAAAGGGCTTTCTCAGATAAAATAGCGAAGCATGTTAGATACTTACCCAGACATAATCAACACTAATGAACATCATAATACAGAAAATAGTGATCGTAATCATTCTGCTCCTTACACTAAAAATAGTTAAAACGAATCACTTTAGGTATATATAATACCTATATTATACTACGCACTACGCTTTTCCATATCATGATCGCGTCACTTTAGATTGCGAGTGAGCTTCCGATTGAAATTTATCGAAAATTCATATTTACGTCATTACATGCAAATATTTGTAGTACTTATGGAAATTGCAACTTTTTATAGAGCTAATATGAATATAATAGTTTTAGTAACGACAACGGAAGCAATTATTATGAAATTAAATATTGCAATTGCTTTATTATTAGTTTAATCTATAATTTTGCGAAGAATAGGCAATGATTTTTATCATTTGGAAATTGTAAGGCTAATGAATAGAATTATTGTCGTTTTTAGCAATTATTTTAATACACTAGCTAAATAGTTCGCCACATTGACTTCTACAAAGTATTTGGTATCAACTGTAGGTGTAGGTAGAGTGGCATTCAGAATTGCATGGACGATTTATGAATGAATTCATTCACAAACTGTCCGTGCAATTTTGAGCTCGACTGCACACGCACAAATGGATTGTTTTAAATCACGACCTTTTATTTTCATTTTAGGGCTGATTTAGACTTAAAGGATAGTAGTAATTTTCACTAACGAATGCTTTTATCTAGGGATTGAAAAAAGAAGCCTTATGGCATGACGACGACATTGGCTAGGGCGACCGGCCAGAAAACCATATGTGCGAGAGGAAAACCATAGTTCCGATATCGGCCTCTCGCTCCAACTTATGGATTCGATCACAAATCACAACCGACGCTGCCCTACCGCGTACTACGAAATCCGGGGCTTTTTCTCTATCATTCCAATGACACCTTTGTTGGAGTGACAGAGACAGCAGTAGCAGTTTTAGACTCTGTGCACACTTGTGATTTACGAGCGAGTTTTGTATGGAGGGGAAATCGCCGCGTGCAATTTTTGTATAAAAATCGCTTTCAAATCGCCCAAGTGAATCGCTAGTATGAACAGGCCCTGAGTCTACGAATCAATTTATCTTATCTGTAAAAAAACGCACAACACTATTTTTCTATGTGCGATCAAACCTTTGACCCTAAATATTTCAAATGTGCCGCCTAATTTACTGACATTTGAAAGACCGTTTGATACACCGTTGATACCGTGAAGGTCAAAAAACGAAAATTTCGTGCTGACTCTATGTCTATCTCTTTATATAAGGCGATGGAAAGGCGTTAGGTTAAAGAGACAATACTCAACATTTACGAAATTTGTAGAATTTGAAGTTCGAGGTAGGCCTAAATAGTGCCATTTTGACACTTGACTTCCTCGGATTATTGGTAATACTTTGTTGTGGTTGTACATTATTATCCGAGGGGCCGCACATAGTGTGCCACTAAGAGGGATAGACATAGTCACTTACTACTAAGATGAAAGTGCCACACAGGCACTTAGTGACGTATTCAACGCATTTGTCTGGCACTTACATTTAGCATCTAATGCACACACACACAAAAAATAGTGGCACAGTGATAAGGACGGACGATTATCGTTCCTTTTCACTTCCACTAGTAAAAAGTTTCATAAGACCATCCCTTTCCTTCTTGCTATTATTATAACGTTGTCAAATCCATATTAATCCTACATTCATGTTATTATCAGACCACAAATGACAGTTAGCCAGACAGCCAACATAAAGAAAGAACTTTATTATATTATGAACTTGATATTATGACATTTTGTATGTGACTGATTAAATGATTAGTTAATGCTTTGTTTGTTATTGATTTAAGCGACAATAATTTATCCTAAAGTGTAGAATATTGTATGATAATAATATGTATTAATTATACGTACGTTAATTCCACATACTTGCTTCTATTTTGTAGTATTTTTCTCGTAAAATATGTCCGAAATTTATCTTGAGAAATACTGCACTGAAAACAGGTAAGTATCAGACTTATAATGGCTATATTTAAATCCGTCAGTAGTTGTATATTTCTTATCTTAATACTAGAAGACAATCATTTATTAGAAAATAAACAAACTACAATTAGATACATACCTACCCAATTTAAAAAGTATAATTAAACTAAAACTAGATAAAGTCTAAAATAAAACTACATAAAATCTAAAATAAATTTAAACCAGGCCCCTGTGGGATAGTACCCAGGACGCCGGCAGCATTTTCTCGCTTGATTGCCAAGCTAAATTAATGTTATATTTTGAACTTAAGCATACATTTTTGGGTAATTAAACTACTTAAAGCCTTACACAAGAAGTTCACCTTCTATTAAGTACATTTTAGTTTCTTAACATTATGCTTGCATAGTTTGTTAACACTGTTATTATTTATACTTAGTATACTTGTGGGTTTTTTTGTTTCTGCACATTTTGTATGATGCAATATAATTTGTTTATGTAAATGGGTGAATCAACTTTTTTCTGTCTGTTATTACCATGGTTACGGTCACCTGAGTCACGCTGGTTTTATGCATAATTATGATATTTAAACTATACAAACATGCATTTTTCTGGTGTTATTAAACCCTTTCCTTGATGGGCCATCTACAAACATGGACTTTATGCATGCTTGTATACATTAAGTAGCCTAATTTTGCGTAAAACCAGCGTGACTCAGGCGACCGTAACCATGACAATAACAGACAAAAAAAAGTTGATTCACCCAAATAATGACTGTTTGTGTTATTTGCTTTGGAAAGAAAAATTTAGTTCATCGTCTAATAAGCTATCTGGTTAGGGGCTTGAACGAAGAGGGGTAACTATGACCTGGTGTTGTTTGTTGCTGATGTCTAATGCTGAATATGTTCTTATCATGTGTATTACAGCTATGTCAATATGTCATCCAAATTGTCTCATATTTTCCATAATTTACTGAATATTAATGCAAAAGTAACTCTGTCTGTCTGTTAAGGTGTGTTCAAACCAAAAGAGCATTCGCTATTCTAACCCCCCACTCTATGAAATTTGATCGTTACACAAAACGTGATTGGCTGATTTCGTAGAATGGGGGATAGAAAAGCGAATGCTCTTTTGGTTTGAACGGACCTTTATGTTCTTCGCATTAAAACCACTGGATTAATTTTGTTGAAATTTTAATGGAGGTTTAATACCTGAGAAAGGACAACAAGTCACAAAAGAAGTTGCTGGCACTGCATATTTGTAAATTTTTTTTTGTATTTATTGTTAAACTTCAGCTGCACAAGTGGGCCTCCTGCGAAGCGTCCCCGCCTCCCCCTTGTGGACATACTCGACATCCTGAACGTGGATCTCTGCCGGCGGGGTATTTTCGACTACTTGTCATTGGGAGACCTGCTGAGGTCCGAGCTAGTCTGTCAGCGGTGGCGGCTTACTGTCCATCATTATTTACGAGGTGATCATTTATCCTTGACTTACACTCGCTAGTAGATATTATCCAACAGCGATTTTTGCTTTGGAACAGCTGAAATTGTTAGTTTTTGAGTTGTATTCTTTACGTAGTACCACTACTATGTATATAAATATAAATATTAGATGTCGTATACCAAAGAAAAATAACAAAGCTTACCAACACTGGACGTGGGATTCGAATCGACGTCCTTAGCTTTCACCTTTTTAGGCATCATCCGCGAAAGCTGAGTATGGGTTCAAATCCCACCCACAAATGTTTCTATATTTCAGGTGCCCGCCGGATCACCTCCAACCTCCACGTCACCACCCCCTGGCACACCACCCCCCGCGAGCCGCACCTCCCCCTGGACGTGAACCGGTTCTCCCCCTCACTGTTCAAGTGGGGGGTGGCGGTGGACTCCGCCCCGTGTACTGCGGATAGCTATGCTGAGGTCGCGGAGATGTGCCCCAACATAAAGGAAATTACGGTCAGTCTACGAACAAATAAAACATGGAAGCAGCACGTCATACTAAATTGCCTTTCAAAAACGGTCCTGAATTTTAGTAGACAAGTATCACCCCTTCTTCAATGCATCACGGTAATGAATTTCAATATCAACCTATAAAAACTTAAACCGCCATTTAAAAATAGTTGTCATTGGTCCATCAAAGTTTTGATTGGGTATATTCTATAAACATATGTCAAAGATGTTGCGCCGAAATATGCGCGGTGTTAAGAAAAGCGCTATGTTTTGCTCATCTTGGTACAATTGAACAATTGATTTCGGGGGCATTTTAGAGCTGGCGTTAGGCGTCCATGTTATATATGGTCGCAGTGGTCAGTTATAAACAGAGATTGGACAAATGTGCATCATTGCTCGCAATAATATGGACGTGACTCCAAAGTTGATTGAAAAATTAATAATTTAATCATTTTCAGAAAATTACCTACTTATTTGACACCAGTAACTATGAAAACCTTTGTACATAAATAGTCACCTCAAAGCTTCGAAATCAAATTTCAAGAAATTATTCGTTTAATTATTCATTTAACGCTTTCGCTGACAGTGCGAGAGTTAAGCGTAGTTAACCATACAAGCACCCTAAATGTCGATGTAGTGTCACCGAAAGCGTTAACATTTATAGTTTCATAGTAGCACAGTTTTATATTATTTAAATTAAGTTATATGTATTCACACAGTTTCGCATGTGGTGTTTACCTCTAAGTAATTGTTGCACTTAGAGTGAATATGTGATAGCATGTATCCAGTGGCGTAGCTAGGGGGGGGCAGGGGGGGCTCGTGCCCCGGGCGCCAAATCAGAGGGGGCGCCAAATCGGCCAAAATTTTTGATATACTTTTGCATAATTTATACATAAGAAAAATTAAAATGCTAGACGTGTACATTTTCCCCGGGCGTCAAATTAAAAGAGGCGCCAAATCGGCAAAATATTTTGATTTCCTTGTGCATAATTTACATATAAAGAAAATCTGTAGGTATGCATAAATTTTAGAAAGGTACATTTTCCCACCCTTTGGCGCCCGCGACAAATCAGAGGGGGCGCCAAATTGGCCAAAATTTTTGATATATTTTTGCATAATTTATACATAAGAAAAATTAAAATGCTAGACGTACATTTTCCCCGGGCGTCAAATTAAAAGAGGCGCCAAATCGGCAAAATATTTTGATTTCCTTGTGCATAATTTACATATGAAGAAAATCTGTAGGTATGCATACATTTTAGAAAGGTACATATTCCCACCCTTTGGCGCCCGCGACAAATCAGGGTGGGCGCCAAATCGGCCAACATTTTTGATTTCCTTGTGCATAATCAATGAAAACATAAAGAAAATCTTTATGCGTAATTTAAAAAAAATGCTAGATTGGTACATATTCCACGGGCGCAATATCAGGGGGGGGGGGGGGGGGCGCTTCAAACCAGCCAATTTTTTTATTTCCTTATGCATAATTTACACATAAAGTAATCAAAAATGTTTACAGAAAGGTCAATTTTAAAAGTTTATTTCAGAAAGTCCGTAGGTGCTGTATTTTTTGTCGTTTTCTTTAGATTTTTTTCTCTTAACCGCGTAATACCTTATTTGCAGATTTTTTAGTACCTACCATAAGTATGGAAATGTAGTACTTATTAGCTTCGAACAAAGCCTATAATCGGACTTTCATACATATGCGACCTTTGATTGTAGGGGTGAATTTTTTTATGGTAAGCACCCCTAATGGCTTCTATTAGATATTTTTACCAAGTTTCAGCTTCTTATGTTTGACAGTTTCTGACCCTACGTCGCTTATACGGTTTTCAGAAAATAACGTTTTTAAGATTCCGTAGCCAAAATGTCAAAAACGGTACCCTTATAGTTTCGCCATGTCCGTCTGTCCGCAGCATAGTTCAGTGGCCGTTAATACTACAAATCTGCAATTTGGTACAGGTATACCTACGTATTAATCATTCCAACAAAAAGTACAATAAAAAGTAGAAAACAAAAATTTTTCGGGTACGTCCCCAATTGGTGAGGTGGAAATGTTTTTTTTATTTGCTGTAAGTAATTGTATAGTTATCATTGAATAGGTCTCTTAAAAAGAATAAGGGTCTTGAAAGAATGTTTTTTTTCTAAAGTCAATGTTTTCGGAGATAATCGCTCCAGAAGAAAAAAAAAATTGTGTCCTCCCCCCCTCTAACTTTTGATCCATAGGTCCAAAAAATATGAATCACTGTGCTTATAGAATACTTTAAAATAAAACTATTTCGAACATAATCTGCTCAGCCGTTTTTAAATAACTACGTAACCCCACACTGAGCATGGCCCGTGATAGTTTTTTTAATTATTAGTCCGTATTCTATTAACTAAGGCCCATCTGTACAGGAAATATTAATATCACTTGTTTAAAAAAAGAAGGAAATAAAAGGAATCGAAAAGTTCAAACTTTGTTTTACGGGTACTATAGATTTTTCATATGAGGCGAAAAATAAAAAGGGTTAAATTTTAATGTTTTTGTGTCAAAATATCTACGACAATATGTATTATTATGTAGTCAATTTGTTAGTCTGTTTGGAAGATAATTAAGTCATGAACAGTACCACTATAAGTATTCTTGAAATATTTTAATTATCATCAAATTTTTGACATTTAATTGAAATAGTAACATTGGGACACATTTGCACCTAAGTGTATATAGGCACATTGTACATTCTAACAAGACATTTAATGATGTACTTACATTGTACACAAACTTCTGATTTCTAAATTAGTTTTCTTATCAATCTTTCACGTTAGTTTTATATAGATAAAATCACTGCTGGGCATCTAAAGTCACTAAATTTAATGTATTGTTAGAATATAGTACAGTATACAGTATGCCTACACATTCGAATTGAGAACCTCCACCTTTTTTGAAGTCGGTTGAAAATAAACTTTTTTTAAAAATTACGTAATCCTAAAAGTGAGCCATTTAAGAGTTCCGAGAAATGGCTCACTTTTAGGATTAAGCATTTTTTTCCGACAAAAAATTCAACCGACTAGGCAGGAAAAAAAAAGTACTAACTAGGAACCCTTTAAGTTCAGTTAAGGGGGGGGGGGGGGCGCAAATTTGGCGCCTGCCCCGGGCGCCTTTTACCCTAGCTACGCCCCTGCATGTATCATAGTATAAATGAAAAAGTGTAATGATTGTTGGTGAACCTAAATAAATAAAATAAAATAAAATAAATTTAATCAAATATTGAGTCATATCCATATTATTGCGAACAATGACGCACATTTGTCCGATCTCTGACTAAATGTTGATTACAATACTGTATTTTTAGTACAGATGGTGTCTTTTTAGGCTTATAGTGCGAGAAGTGTGTCATTTTACGTCAGGTCCAAAACTTCGGAGATCTGCACTAAATAAACGTCGTACGAGACACGTGCAAAAACGAAATTCGTAACTCGTGTCGATTTTGAAAACATTCACGAAAACATCGCCACTCGTTTCGAATTCCATGTTTTTTGCACTTGTGTCGTAATGTACTATTTTAACCGACTTCAAAAAAGGAGGAGTTTCTCAATTCGACTGATTTTTTTTGTTGTATGCATGTTACCCGATATCTCAGAGAATCGTGAACCGATTTGATTTTTTTTTGTGATCGAACGTGTATAACCCCGAGATGGTCCCGTTGGCACCAAGTTGCGGTCTGATGGTGGGATCTTGGAGAAATCGAGGGATCTCTTCAAATGTTATAGGTACATGTATGGCGCTTTTGGTAATCTTCATTCATTTACAAGAATTTGCATTCAGAAAGTAGGATTTGATGATAGAAAAGCAATGATGGAAACCACAGATAACTTCTTGGAGAAATCGGTTGATGTTGGTTGTTTTTTTAATTTTTAATTAGGTGATTACCTAAACTACATAATTGTTATAGTTCTACGGTGTCCCAGAGCGTGATGTGTTACTGGATACTGTGGTTGCCGGGAGACTGCCCAAGCTCAGGAGTGTGGTCTTCCGCAATCTGCGTCACGAGGACGGACAGAATATGCAGGTTACCCCATAGACATGCCCACATTACAATACCTCTCATCATCAGCCTATGTTAGTCCACTGCTGGACGTAGGCCTCTCCTATTAACTATGCGTATAGACGCATTAGGAGGTAAATACCCATAATCGCCACGCTGGGCAAGCGGATTGGCGATCGCAGTAATGTGTCCACTATGATGACGCTGCCCATCATCGATGTTGTAGAATGGTCAGTGACACTTCAATCCCTTAGTCGACTCTTACGACACCCGCAGGAGGAGTTGGGGTGGTGACAAATGTATTCTTACTGCCGCACGGCGTACAATACCTCATCATCATCATATCCGCCGAAAGACGTCGACTGCTGAACATAGGCCTCCCCCAAAGATTGCCATGACCGGTCCTGCACCACCCGCATCCAGCGGACTCCTGCGACGTTCACCAGGTCATCAGTCCACCTTGTGGGGGTCCCCACGCTGCGCCTTACGGTACGTGGTCGCCACTCAAGAACCTTCCCGCCCCAACGGTCATCGGTTCTACGCTCAATGTGCCCCGCCCACTACTTCAGTTTAGCGATTCGGAGAGCTATTTCGGTTACTTTGGTTCTGCTGCGGATGGTCTCATTTCTAATACGATCACACAGAGAGACTCCTAGCCTAGCAAAGCCCTCTCCATTGCCCTTTGGGTGACTTTGAGCCTTCTTATGACGCCCATTGTATGCGACCACGTTTCTGTACCGTGTGTCATCACCGGCAACACACTGCACTGGTCAAAGACTTTCTTGAAACACTGCGGAATATTGAACGAAAAGGTGTATCGTAGCTTCCCGAACGCTGCCGAACCGAGTATATTATCAAGAGATTAATATCTTTTTCATCACACTTGCTGTCTAAGCGCGCCATTGTTTGCGCCCGCAGCGGGAGTAATAGAAAAGTGAAATTCCCTAGGGAGTAATAGAAATGTCAGTACGTCATTTAATAATGTTATTTCTTAAAACTTATTTTTTTGACGGCAAGTGTGATGAAAAACATTGTATGCATCACGGTCGGTAAGCGGAATAGGTACTAACTCGAGTCATTAAAAGCCCTCCGCCTAACGGCGTCGGGCTTCTAACACTCTCGTTAGTAATTCCGTACTTACCTCCCTTGATGCACAATGTACTATATTATTTATATTATTGGCCGCGTGGTGACCACAATAAGAATAATTACATGTGTCACCTCCCCAACTCCGTAAGACGCGACTAACGGATTAAAAAATCACTGATCAAACATTTGTTGAAGGTTCATGATAGGCAGCAGCGTCATAGTAGACACACAACTGCCATCACCAACTTGCCCAGAGTGCCTATCATGGGCATTTACCTCCTAAATGTGCCTATACGTATAGGTAATAGGAAAAACCTCAATGCCCAGCAGTGGACTTAAATAAGCTGTTATTATACAGGGCGCTCGCGAGCATTGCGAAAGATTTTAACTATGCATTCTAGACATCAAAATGTTTTTAGGGACAGGTTTTTTCGTCAAGTCTATTCTTATTTTTTGATTGTCAGGCAAAAGGTGTGGTAATATTAGAACACATTGTGGTAGCATTGTTGAAAAAAGGTTAATTATCTCTGGAACCAAGCCGAATCCAGGAAATTTTATATAACATTAAATACTCTAAATATGCTCAGGAATTCAGCATTAAAATCTTTCTAATGCTAACGAGCACCGTGTATAAGTACATAAATTAAATTTAAATAACCTAGCCTAAATCTAAGATTGGTTCCTGTGCCATTGTAACGAGGATGCTGGAGGCATTTCCTCGCTGTATCGCAATGCTGGTACGCTGTGCGAGGAGGTCGCCAGCTCTTCATCTTGATACCAATTGATAGACACACATATTATTTCTTGAAAAGTTATAACTTAAAACATATCCACTCAATTACTTTTGGTAACTGTGGTTACCAGTGGCCTATTTCACCATAATTACCTACAAGTGTGACAATTGTAAAATATTACTGTCACTGACGGCACAGGCCTCCGTAGGCTACGGCTACCGCTTACTATCGGACGGTTCATGTGCTTGTTTGCCACCAACATAAAATGATTACTAATAACGTTATTATATCGTTAATAAACTACTTTTTATTTTCCGAAACCCGTGACAATTGTCGCAAGGTTTAGTACAATTCTCATTCAATCTTTACATGAGGTTCGGCTTATGTCGGTATTTCGCTACAATTGTCGTGTTTTTTGTGACAATTGTAATTTTGCTTCGCTAAAAAGTAGTTATTTACTGCTGCTTTATTTAAGTTTCTGCTGCTGATGTTGGCGGTAAACAAACGCACGGCCCTTCCGATGGTAAGCAGTAACTGTAGCCTATAGACGTCATCATCATCATCATCATCATCATCAGCCCATAGTCGTCCACTGCTGGACATAGGCCTTCCCCAATTCGCGCCACCATACTCGGTCCTCAGCTCTCCGCATCCAACCACTTCCCGCCACTTTCTTTAGATCGTCGGTCCATCTGGCGGGAGGGCGGCCCACCGGGCGAGTCGTTCGCGGTCTCCACTCCAAGACTCGTCTGCTCCATCGGCCATCGGCTCTTCGACATCGGCCTATAGACGTCCCGATCAGAGAAACAGTAAATTTACAATTGTAACTACTACGGTGTACTTGTGAATGTGGTGAAATTGGGGCCAGCCGTCACTCTTATTTTACATAGGAATAAAGCACAACCAAAAGGGTTTAGCAGCCTTACCGAACAAGAGGTGCCTTTCCGCACGGATGAGGTCAATATTTTAGGTGGTGTACTAGCAGGACCTAAGAATACTCCATGCTTAATATCAGCTCTAGATCATCTTTTGTTTCAGAGTTATTCAAGATAATGTAAAATATACAGGGTGCCGTTGAAAGTGGCATATTTCGTAAACTGTTCAAGTTAGATCAACCAAACAAAATTGTGTTTGATAACAATAAAATAAACTACAAAATGCATATTTTTAACCTGCATCTTGTCCTTATTTTTCATAATAAAAAAAGGTTTCTTGTTTTTTTTCCATATTTTTTTTTATTTCACGCGGAGGTACACCTACAAAAAAAATATGCATACATAGCCACTAATGTCCACTGTATACATAAATAAAAATATTTCCGTAAATCATCGTGCGTCATGCTAAAAAAAATTTTTTTTTAGAAGTAGTCGTTACTGGCATACAAATAAAGTACCAGTGCAGTGTGAACATAAGTTAGTGTGTAGGTATACAATCTCTCGACACTTACCGCACAAAATATCATTGACGTAAATTGACTTATACCAAAAAAGTTAAATCGGTGTAATACAAAAAAAAATATTTTTTTTTGCTAAACCAGTTAAAAAACCATGAGTTCAAAAAAACTTTTTAGCTCATTTAGTTTTATGTCCACTGAACTACCAATATGTTTAATCATTAATAAGGTACAATGTTGTGATACCTAGATACATCACTCATAGGTCGTAACTTTAACATACTGTTTCTCCTTAATGGATAACTTTAAAACACTGGGACCTTTTGCGAATAACTAGAGGCAGTCAGAGGAGTCTTCCATTTGATTTTTTGCTCCTGTTACAGGCCACACCCTGTATAAATCAGCCTCTTGTCCAGTTTGTATGCATTTTTTCTTTCCACATATATTTTTTAACGTTTTTTCACAAGACTTACACTTAATTTTTTCCATTTTCCTACAGAAAATGCAACAAATCAAATGTAGAAAACAATACTATGTGTCAAATGTTTATCTCTCTTTTATAAAGCAAATGTACTAATAAGTCAATTTACGTCAATGATATTTTGTGCGGTAAGTGTCGAGAGATTGTATACCTACACACTAACTTATGTTCACACTACACTGGTACTTTATTTGTATGCCAGTAACGACTACTTCTGAAAAAAATTTTTTTTGGCATGACGCACGATGATTTACGTAAATATTTTTATTTATGTATACAGTGGACATTAGTGGCTATGTATGCATATTTTTTTTGTAGGTGTACCTCCGCGTGAAATAAAAAAAAATATGGGAAAAAAAACAAGAAAGCTTTTTTTATTATGAAAAATAAGGACAAGATGCAGGTTAGAAATATGCATTTTGTAGTTTATTTTATTGTTATCAAACACAATTTTGTTTGGTTGATCTAACTTGAACAGTTTACGAAATATGCTACTTTCAACGGCACCCTGTATATTTTACATTATCTTGAATAACTCTGAAACAAAAGAAGATCTAGAGCTGATATTAAGCATGGAGTATTCTTAGGTCCTGCTAGTACACCACCTAAAATATTGACCTCATCCGTGGGGAAAGGCACCACTTGTTCGGTAAGGCTGCTAAACCCTTTCAAAGCAAAAGATATCAGGAATTCAAAACATAATCCTTTTCCAGATGACTGACGAAGACATCTCAATATTCGTCCAATCCTACAACATAGAAGAACTAACCGTAATCGGCAACGAACTGATATCTGGCTCTTTTCTCCTCCATTTAAAAAATAACCTCACAACATTACGCCTCAGAAATTGCCCATTATTAAACTATACACATTTACTTTCAGTTATAACTTATTTGAAGAAAATAAAGACTTTAGATTTATCAAAGAATTCGCCTGATATTTTAAAGAATGTACATTTGTTGTTAGATGTAATGCCCAAATTAGAACATTTGCAGTTATGTAGTTATGATAAAATGGAACTGGGTGATTTGAAAAGTCATGTCAGATTACGAAGTTTGTTGCATTTAAATTTGAGGAGAAATGAGAATATTGATGACGAATGGCTGCAGAGTATAGCTTCAGGGAAGGACCTACTGTCGTTCGATGTGTCGTATTGCAAAGGTAAGTTCTAAGTTTGAAGTAAACCTTTAATTTTGATCGACGGTGATATTTTTTTAACACAACAACCACTTTTTTTTGCTCAATATCCACTGGTCATTAGTCCGCTAAGTGTACGTTATTTCCGTTGCGCAATCTATATTAGTTATTTATGTGGCTGGCGCATAATAAGAGGCATTAAAATGAGTGTGGTTTTATGAAACGAGCCGTAGACGAGTTTCGTAATAAGATTGCACTAGAGTTTAATGCCTAATTATGTACAGTCACATACATAACTTTATCCACATCCTTATCATAAGTTTAGAATGATACTTTACCTTTATTTACATTGATATCAACTAAGTGAAATACCTCTAAATATAACAATTCAAATCAGTTGAAATTACTCAATTTGTGTAAGAATATCCTACAATAAATATGTATTGAAAAAATATAGGTTTAATATAGGTCATTACATTACCGCTTCTGAATATATAATATGATAATTATGATATGGAAGTAGATAAATTTATTTAAGGTGGTGGCGCGTTGGATATGTTTAGCTTAAAGACACCAGCGAAACCTTTTTTTAGGCAAGTAAAGTGGTAAAAATAAAATGAAACTAATTGCCCCAGCGAACGTGTTAAGTCAGAGTCTTACAGACAACAAATTAATGAATCACTCATTTCATCTATAAACAACTCTTTTCTTGGTAAATGTTGTGTCAACAGTACTTTCGAATCCCCTTCTGGTTCCGGTTTGATAATATTATATGTTATAAAACGGATCACTCCGCATCACCGCAGACCACGAACCCTGTAAAGTGTTCGAAACGTCGGAATGAAGTTAAAATTAGTTAATATACGCGAGTTTATCCGTTTTCATAGTTTTATTTCATGAGTAATC
>JALPQI010025501.1:0-15162 GCA_025490895.1 Thaumatotibia leucotreta
GAAGTAAAACAGTCCAAAATGTATTATTTGTTTTAATGCAATAATAATAAAACCGTTTTTTGAATGGGAATCAAGATAATATTATATTGATATAAATATCAGCCCACTACCGAAGCAGCAGACAACGAAACTGACAATTGAGAGTATAGTTATTGGTTCCGAACATTTTGTACACGTAAAATAAAATAACGGAGTTATAAAAACGTAATTTACTGAAAAAAACATTACCCTCCGCTATTTTCATAAAGTGGTAAAACTTGAAAGTGACAACTGTAGGCTATTTTTCATGATGGGCAATGTTTTCAATGTCCGTTTGCTAAAGTACTGGATAAAATTGCCCAAAGCCATAACTTATTTTCTGATTAGCTTTTTCCAATAAAACTACTATCAATGTAATCTACTGTTGTCATTTTATTACAGGTCATGGGTTTTTTTTTTTTCATTTAATACCACCCTGTTTTGAGAAATGTATGTCTATATTTTGCCAAGATTTTGCCCGCCAAATAACCAACCTCACTCAAGAAGCTCTAGCAAACAACTAGATGAAGATAGACGCAAAAGTCATACTTGGTGTTGCTTCTCACATAATCTATTTTATACTAAAAATAGTTAGGCCGCCATAAGAATGTAATTTTTTTCTATAATAACCAATTTATTTAAAATTCAAGTTTTGGGCAATATTTCCCCTGGAGGCAAAGTGGGCTAATTTTACGGTAGTAATTCTATGTGTATTTAGCTATATTTTACTGAAACCTGTATCTTAATACATATAATCAACTAATAGTCTAAAATTCACGATATTACATGGTTCTATGTTGTGGTCATATAACTTACAAGGGCAATAAGGTTCTATGTTTGTTTGATTGATATTATTGTAAGTGGTTATATCATATATAAAATGTACTTAATATTTATAGTCATATACATTGAATTTAGGCTGTGTGGTGCGGCAGTAACAATATATTTGCCACCTACCAAGTTGGAGAACTTTTCCGATGGGTGTTATAAGAGTCGACTAAGGGACGGTGCTACGCTGATCCAATTATTTGAGATGAAGGCAGGGCAGCAGCCTCATCATAATGGACACATTACTGCAATCACCAATCCGTTTGCCCAGCGTGGCTATTATGGGCATTATGTCATTTATGTCCTACCTAATGTACCCATACGCATAAATAAAATAATAGAAGAGGCCCACGTCAAGACCACTGTTACTGTATTAGACTGATGATGTGATATTGAATTTGATAAGAAGGTATCCTTTTACCATTAAAGTGTATTTATCTCATAAAATCATCTATAGGTACTCATATCCATCAGTATAAGCATAATAATCTTATTATAACATCGATCGACCGATCTTTTTATTAGAGAAACGTAGCCTGCATGCATCGTGTCACTTATATAATGGTGTTTCATACTTAATCGCTCAAATCAAACTAATGAGGTGCCGTGTTCCACAGCCTTAGATACCATGGACCCTTTGATATTAAGACACCTGAATGGATGCCTTGGTATACCAGCATAGAAGAAAGTGGAAGATGCCATGTCAGAGGACCTAACCCGCGTATGTGCCAGCCATCCTGGAACCCTTTGATATAGCAAGAATCCTTTTCCCTTTGAGATAGCAGTGATGAGTATTTGTTGCGTTGCAACCTCAGTGCGCAAAAGTACTCGTTATCATCAGATCAGCTGCGATCATATACTCATATGCTGACTCCAGCGGCAGCGGTGAAACGCTGGAATGTGGAAGACCAAGCTAACCACGAATAAATAAATATTAATATATATAGTCTTTTTCCTTTTTTAGTTTTAGTAGGTACACACGCCAACCCAGTTAACTCTATCAAAGATTTCGATTCTGGACCGTGTACGTGTTTCACTTAGTCGATTTGACCAAACTTTGATTCGAAATATAACGCTTATTTTCGAATAGTCATTGCAAATCTCCATAGTACTTTAGCACTACATACATATATATATATGTAGGGTAAGTTCTCCAGTGAATGAACAAATCCAGTGAACGAACAAAATGCAGGTTTTTTTCGTAAAATAAGTTTTCTGTACATTTATACCATGCGTCATATTTTTTTTTCGGGTAGGAACTTTATTTGACAAGTTCTGGTAGCACTTATATCAACTCATATGCATCAGTGTCCAAATGGAGATGATCTAAAGTGGGCGCATTACGCCGGTTCGTTTTTTATATGGAGGTGTTATAAGGATTGAGGGAAGCTTACGTTGTGTTTAATGTGTTATTGTGTGCATTTCGTGCATCTCCCAGGTACAGTGCGTGTTTTATTGAAACCATAAGGTTATGATCATGCTATTAAAGTATAGTTTAATGTGATTTCGTTTTAAAATGTGGCTTTTAATCCAGTGTTCTGTAACTAGAAGTTAAAAATGGCTTAAACCTAGTGACCGAACGGGGGAGTTCATTCACTGGAATTGCGTGATTTATTGTTTGTTCCATATCTGACGTTTTAGTAGTTATTATAAGATTTGGTTTTCTGAGAATTTAATAGAAATGTGCTGTCTAGTAAAAGGCCAGTGTTCGAACAATACCTGATATATTCAATTTTTAATGAACTACCGCAAACACAGTTAGTTCATTAATTGGATTGCGAAAACCAGTGAATGAACTAAATCATTTATTTTGTATTTTGTCTGGTTTTAAGACATGGAAAGGTCAAAAAAATCGTATAAAAGATTCCATTATGACCAAAAATATCTCGACAAACCTCTAAAAGCTGTTGCAACTAGTGAACTATCAATTGCCAGTTTTAAATTTTTAATATCTCAAAATTAACGCTATTTAAATAACCGAAATTGTCCAAATTCATGGCACTGAAGAAAAAAATATAGAAAGATCTTTGGTTAATCAAAAGTATTCAAGTGCTATAATTGATATACAGAATCAGCCCAGTTTACTTTTTAACGAAAGCGACAAATAAGGTCACTCTTCAATGGAAACGGAAGAGTTAATTGAACCTTCCCAGAATACGCAGAAATGTGGAACTGTAATTGATGTCGTTTAATTATGTTTATAGTTATTATGTCTCCTTAAAGTTCAAATTCAATTATCGAATATTACTAGCACTAGCAATTAAAAATATAGTACTTTTTGCATTATAATACATTATTTTTAAGGTAGTTCATTCATTGGTTTCATTTGTTCATTTAATAGAATTTTGTGTTCATTCACTGGTGATTTTCCATTTTATCTCCTACAGTTAGCTATAATTTAAATCTGTGCAGCACTAATGCAAAATAAAATTGATTTTAGAAAACTACAATAGTAGTTTACTCTATAAGAACATTCACATTTAAGCTTCATTATTGCTCCCGGCCACAAAAAAAATATTAAGTTGAAAATTTCCTTAAGTGTTCATTCACTGGAGCACTTACCCTATATGTATATATCTGAGAGAAAGCGTTATTCTTCGAATAAAAGTTTGGTGAAACGCAGCCTTAGTTTTATTTTCAGTGACGTCTCAATTGTTTTTTCTTAAAATCTTGAATTGGTCCCGATCTGTCTTTGTCACCCATTCTTGATTCGTCATTTTAACTGGGGTCAACTATATCAACTTTGGTAATTTGTTGTATTGTCTATTTCATATTGCTCATTTAAGCCTTCGTCAACATCTTCTTTGGGTGTGTTGCTCTAACTACTATCTTGCTATACTATATGCTAACTATAAAAAATTAGTGACACAATCAGAACGGCATCAATTTAAGAACTTGACATACGACGACTGAGTACAGTTCGTGAAATATAAATTGGTAACTTTCTACCTACATTATAGTAAAAATAAACGTTCAATTTATATTTCTCGAACTATACTGTACGCTTAGCACATGATTGCTATGTCAGTATGTTATCGCTACATGTATAGATTTTCTATCTTTTACCAACAATATGAATAAAAGGGAGATGGATAATCTATCTCGCGGCGACATATTGTCGCACTGATCCTGTGCTAAGTTTACTGAGACGAACCATGACGATACCGCTGTCAATACAATTTTTACCTCATCATAACACTAACCTTTTCAATGCCACGGCAAAAACAGCAGCTGTCACTCCATCCACGCCACCAAAGTGTCACAAAGGAATTTGTCAAAAACTATAAGCAAGTGCGACTAGGTCTCTATTGATCTGTGACTTGTATATCGGTCTTTGGCGTTGGAACAGTGTTACCAACATAACCGTTATCGCCGTCCACAAGGTTTGAATTAGATTGGACAATGACTGATATATTGGTAGGTACTGATTAACAAGAGAGTTTCAACGCCAAAGACTATTTTCCCCTCACTAGCTCGTAAAGCGCTCGTTTATCGTTTAATACGAGCGGGTAAAAACGCTTTTTATACTCTTGTGAATAAAGTAATTTGACATTGCTCTAATTCCTATAGCCCCCTACTGCCTAGTATAAGTGGATCTGTATGACCGTAGTAAACATGCGCAATCGGAGCTCACATGTTAAATTGGTCGTACTCATGGGTGACTTTGTAAGCCATTGGCTATATTTACGTAACTCTATTCTACGATACGTTTCGACATTGAGTTTTAAATGGTTTCTTTAAGTTAATTTACATTTGGATGAGATTTGTAATCATATTTCCTCGCGATAGTGAGGGGAAAAAAGTTGTATTACACTTGGCGGCAAAGTTTGTTCAACTCTCGTGCCTTGAGACCTTCGCAATGCTCAAGATTCCAGTTTTTGAACCACTCGCTACGCTCGTGGCTCAATTTTGGAATCTTTCGCTAGCTCAGGTCTCAATATTGGCACGACAGTTAAACAACAACTTTGCCCCCTTGTATAATAAATAACTATTGTAAGTCACCATCCACAAAATAATATGTAACTATGCACGTGCGTAAAGTTAAAATTTAGCTTTTATAGTTTTACGTGGCGTTGAAAAGGTTGAAGCAAGTCACCAGTCTCACGACTCACCAGTCAGCTATTTGGAATATAGTTGATTTTTGTGGTAAAACATGTTAGTTTATTGGTGTCTGCAAATGACTTTGCATTTATTCGTAACTCTTACACGCATCCAGTCCAATTGCCTTATTCATAAAACATCAAGACACATTAGTTAACTGTGTTGGCGATGAAATGATTATATGAACAGGTTGTGTAGCCAATATGCCAATCGCTAACATTCAGTCGCGAACGAAACTCAACTGTCTTCGTCACACTAATAAGAAAGAGTGACAGAGAGAAAACTACGATACACTACCTGCTCAGCGTAGCGTAGCGATTGGCACCAAAGAGAATAAAACCACTAATTGGCACGTTAGCTAACATAGCTACGGACTCAGATCTATCGACCTCTTTTGAAAAGCAAGTTCAGTTTCTCAAAAGAGGTTGGTGACAGATTGCAAACTCTGAATTAACAAGCAACTCGCAGCTACGCGTCTTTTTTCAATTGTATAGATTAAAAAGAGAAGTGTGGCGGCAAGTTGATGTTAAACACAAGATATGCTAGCCTTGCTATAGGAATTAACGTGACTGTAATCATAACATTACCTCCTGATAACAGTAGGTAAGGACATTTTTTCGCCGCCAATGAATTGATATAACTGATAAAATATATGTTCGTTTAACACTACGAAGCTGATACTTACTTTGTTGAGTTAGTTGTTTACATGCAATTTGTTGCTTGGCGTGTGTTGCTCGCTTTTATTTTTTGACGTGGCGGTGAAAAGGTGAACGAAAAGGTGCCACTTTGTCACTTAAATTGATGGCTTTTCCTTTTGACATAGGATTTAAAACTAATTGGCAGATTGTAGTGTATTGCGTCCTTTTTCCTTAACTACGTTTGGTTATGCGTTTAAATTTGGAACAGATTTTAAATTTCTAGTGGGTCTCTATTCCAGTATACATAAATATTAAAATAGTAAACGACACGAAACGTCATTTCAATACGTTTTCCTTATACAAACCATACGACATTCAATCTCGATTAATCGGAGAATAGGCACCACATGTGATTGTCTATTTGTTCAATTCAATTTTGACAGGAAAACCACTATTATTCCGTTCCCAAGAACACTAAACTTAGCGTTCGCGGCCAAAAACGTTTGAAAGAACATTAACCGTAACGGAAACTTTATAAGAAGAACATGACATGACAGTTCATCTCTTACAACAGAATTAGGAAAACCGTTATTATTCCGTTCGTTGAGAACAGAATCGGCCATTAAGCGTTCCGTCAAAGAACATTAAGAAGTATCGGTTAATGAGAACAAAAACTTTATGATTATGGTTTGGGGTTGACGTATGGTAACGGTTTGAAAATAATAACGGTTTCCGATCCCTGCCTCAAAAAACCAATGAAATATTTTTAAACGGTTTTATGATTGAAATACTCCTATGTGGGCCGTTAGTATTAGAAATCTGCAATTTGGTAATACGTAATGGCGTGTGTAATATCTATTAATGACATATTAATCACGCCGACAAAACAAAATACTGTGGGAATATAAGTGAGAATGTTTTTTTTGCCGTAATCCTATTTGGGGTATCATTTAATAGTCGTTCTCTAAAAAATTATACTAGTAACAATTTTTTTTTTCAGCGGTTAATATTTTCGAAGATAGCTGCTCCGGAATGAACCAAAATTGTGCCCCCACGCCCTCTTTTGATCCTTGAAAATATTTTGAATAAAGAGCTTATACAATACTTTAAAATAAAACTATTTCGAACATAATCGGCCTAGCTGTTTTCGAATAACTACGGAAACCTACACTGAGCGCGAGCCGACTTGCTCTTGTTGTTGTTGCTGTTGTTGTAGTTCCTAGCTCCAGAGGTGCACAGGGCCTCCACAAGATCCTTTCTCGCCTTTCTACCTTGAGCAACCTTCTTGGTTTGGCTTCAGGTCAGACCTGGCTCGTAGGACCAGAGACCTACGGCTCGCAGTACGCCTTTCACACTTCTTTTCCACGTGTTTACAGGGCGACCACGAGCTCGCTTTCCTTGAGTCCTCCACTCAAAGGTGATGCTGACATACTAGTGACTATATGGAACGAGAATTTGTGGACCATTATGCAGTAAGACTGGCTATTTGAAATCTATCCCCATAATATGGGTATCAAAGGAAAGGGTTTGCTGTCAGGAATAAGAAAAAAAGCGTGTTTTTTAGTTTTATTTTACCATTCTTACTATTACTGCGAACATTTTACGAAACAAGAAAAAAACATATTCCGGTACTATGGATTTCGCAGTGATTTTAATGACACGGAATTGAAATTAATAGTACATTGTTTGTGCGTCTAGGGAGGTAAGTACGGTATTGCTAAAAGAAGCAACGCCGTAGGCGGAGGGCTTTTAATGACTCGAGTTAGTATTGTTTTTCATCACACTTGCGAGCAAAAAAATAGTTTTAAGACACAATATATTTTTAAGGGAATTTTACTTTTCTATTACTCCCGCGATGCATGCAAGCAATGGCGCGCTTAGACAGCAAGCGAATAGTAAAGTTAGCCTGTTCATGAAAACCGACGCCATGTTTAAAAAAAATATTACTTACCGGCCTAGGCCGTTAAATTCGTATGAAAATCCTTTACTATTATCTCGAAGTCGTCCGCCTGCAACGTCATACTTTAACACCTATTATTACGAACATAATGACAACATTTCATTGCATGTTTGAGAAAAAATATTTTATATACCAGGTTAAATAAAGTAGTAAGGGATTTCGAGTAATGTCGACGTGATACCACAGATCGTCAGCTGTCGATGTTTGCACGACCACAGAATAGATAATACCACCACGTACATTATTGGGTAGATTCCAACAGTTAAATAAACTATTCATCACGAAACGTCAAAACAATTACTCTACGAACAAATAAAACATGGAAGCTGCACGCCATATTAAATAGGCTTTCAAAAACGGTCCTGAATTTTAGTTGACAAGTGCCACCCCTTCTTCAATGCGTTACGGTAATGGATTTCAATATCAACAAACCGCCATTTAAAAATAGTTGTGATTGGTACATCAAAGTTTTGATTGGCTATATTCTACAGCGTGTTTTTCTGCATATGCTATAACTTTAAGGGAAGCTTATTTAGGTCAAATATAATTAATTTCTCTAAGAAACTAGTGTTTTATCTCTTACCGTTATTGAGTTATTAAAAAAATAAGTTTAATCACTGAACATGTGTATTGCAACCTTTATTACATTCTAATGTTACTTATTTTGACATGTGCCGTCAGTCACTTGAGATTAATTTTTATTTTATTCTTAAGGTTCTCTCACACTTACCATTTCATTTATTATGTATGAAAACAAAAAAAAATATTTTTTATCGAATTTTCCAAAAGCCGATATACCAGACAACTTCTATTAATGGCCCAAGTAACCTGTCTAATTTATCGCAAATCGAAACGAACACCCTGTATAAGCATTTTGTCAAAGTTGTTGCCCCGAATTATGCGCGGTGTTAAGAAAAGCGCTATGTCCTGCCCATGTTGGCACAATTGAACAATTGCATTTGGTGGCCGTGTGGTGACGGCAGTAACAATACATTTGTCACCACCCCAACTCCTCCTGCGGGTGTCGTAAGAGTCGACTAAGGGATTGAAGTGTCACTGACCATTATTTGATAAAAAAAAATGATGATGGGCAGCAGCGTCATCATAGTGGACACATTACTGCGATCGCCAACCCGCTTGCCCGGCGTGGTGATTATGGGCATTTACCTCCTAATGCGTCTATATGCATAGTTATTGGTAGAGGCCTACGTCCAGCAGTGGATTATCATAGGCTGATGATGATGATCATGAATAATGTAAATGACCATGTTATGCTAGCTTAAAAACTTATAAATTCAGATAGTTAAATATCCACGGCCGGTTAGAATAATTTTGGTTGATACTATCCTAATATTGCTAATAGACTGTCAAATGTTACGAAGGGTGTATTAAGTGTAAGAACTTCTCGGTTTCAAAACAGGTAAAAAGTGTGGGAAGACTTAAATTTCACATTAAAGTTCACATATTTTGAATGAATTACACAATGCCCGAAATGTTCGAGGAATGATGAATTGCCTAACTTTGGAAAATGAAAGTTACCCGCAGTGACGGAAATATAATAATGGACTAAAAATAACCTAAGGTGAATGGGTACGTTCTTTGTAGTAGGTATAGTCAAGTGCAAAAATAAGTATCGAAAGAATCCGTTCATAAATATGTTACGACGTTCTTATTACACAGAATTAGAGTGCACTGGGACATATTTTTGAACGTTTTTGTATACCCCTTATTTTGTCTTCGACTGTACAGGTTAACAGGGTGGTCAATTTGCGTCATTCATCATATCAGCCGAAAGACGTCCACTGCTGAACATAGGCCTCCCCCAAAGATCGCCACAATGACCGGTGCGCCACCCGCATCCAGCGGACTTCTGCGACTTTCACCAGGTCATCAGTTCACCTTGTAGGGGGCTTACTCACGCTGCGCCTTCCGGTACGTTACAGTACGTTCTAAAGGTGGATTTAGACCAAGCGAGGGAAATGCTCATTCTATCCCCACTCTACGAAATTCGATCGCAACACAAAACGTGATCGTCGAAATTCGTTGATTTCGTAGAGTGGGGGATAGAATGAGCTTTCGCTCGCTTGGTCTAAGTCCGCTCTACGAAATTCGTTTGCAACACAAAACGTGATTCGTCGAAATTCGTTGATTTCGTAGAGTGGGGGATAGAATGAGCATTCGCTCGCTTGGTCTAAATCCACCTTAAGAAGAATGCCAGTTCGAGGTTGACATTTGACGCATAGCATGATAAACGATAAACGTTAGACCATCATATAATAACCCACCTTTTTTCAAATATAAACCTTCTTTTCGTTGTAATAAGTTCTAGGTGCTTAGCCAAGTTGCCAATCGCTAACGCTTAGTAGCGCAGGTTTCCCTCTCTGTCACTCTTTCATTTTAGTGCGACAAAGACAGTTAGCTGCCTTTCGCTTACGATTGACGATTAAGCGTTAGCGATTGGCAACTTGTCTAAGCACCCTGATATAAGCATATTTATAGACGTTGCTGTACTAATATCATCATCATCATCATTTTCAGCTGTTTAACGCCCACTGCTGAGCATAGGTAATAGTTTTCTATACAACCTTAATAAAGCCCTAGTTGCACAGAAAAGAGTCATTCGATCCATGGTACATATTCTTCTTTCCATGGGTATCATGTAAAGAATACTTTCTGAAGTTAGGTATACTTACGGTTCCCAGCTTATATGCCCTTGTACTTCTTACCCAGTTTGTCAAAGATGTTGCGAAACACAGTACACCTAAAGAACATGAGTGCCGCCTAGCGATACGTACGAAAAATATAAAGCGCAATTTTTTTCCAAAACTGCAAGTAGCTAAGCATTGTGCAAGGCATCAGGCTGTAACTCTATTTAATAGGCTCCCCACTCATCTCAAAGTCATTACGGATTGTGTTCTATTCAGACGGAAATTGAAGCTGTTCTTGTTGACACGGTGCTGCTACAGTATTGATGAAATATTTATTAATAATGATAATAATCTTGTATGACCTTAATCTTGTATGATATTAATTGAATGTGTACCTACAGTAATTATTTATTTAGTTAATTATTTTTCTGTCGTAAGTTGTACCTACTTAATGGAATTTCTGACACAATAATTGTATTGTTCAAGAATAAATAAACTGAAAACTGAACTAGGTCTCTCTTCCTGTACGCCACTGGTCCCGGATAATATTACTGTACTATCAATAACGGTGTCTAGTTATTAATTATTTTTTCTCAAATATGCAAAGAAATATTGTTCTTATGTTCCTTATAACAACAATATTTAAGGCTGCGAAGTATGACGTTTCAGGTGCGACTAGTACAAGAGGTCGTTAATGGAATTTAATACAAATCTTGAAGGCCTAGGCCGAATTCCATTCCACATAAATTTGTGGTACAGGCATCATGACTTCATGACATTCAGCCACTATGCATATAAAAAAAAATATACGAGTACATTGATATTTTCGTTGTTTATTTCATTGCATGTTTTGAGAAATTTGTTTCTTATATTATAAGGCTGTAATAGAGTGACGTCACCAGTAAATGGACAAGAAACCAATGAATGGATGAATGATGTATTCTATTGTATTTTGGCCATTTTTCCGCAACTCGACATCAAACGTGCCTATTTCGCGTGGTCTATATTTTGCTGGCCTATACTTGCAGCAAAACAATCTGGCGACTGAAGGCGTCTTGCTATTTTCGTTACACTTGTTAGTTCCAGGTATGAATGAGAGAGATAGCAGTATGCCCTCAGTCGCCAAATAGTTTTGCGGCAAGTATAAGTATACTTGTTGGATACTTCATATACACCCTTGAATTTCTTCGCAGATCTATGAATGATATAATAACTATTATTATTTTGAAGATGCTTAAAATTATGCTTTTGTTTTGCGATAGTCAATTGAATCCGTATTCTCTTAGAACTTTTGAAAGATTGAAGTCTAATACTTCTATCGTATAGGTACACTTTTTTTCCGTAATTAAAGCCCATAACTTCTACGAAGTCATTTACATTTTAAAAAAGGTGAAAAACACCGTTCAAAAACCACATCGCAGCGTCCAATTACCAGACAAGAGTAATGTGAAACTAAAAATAAACAGTGTTTTAGTAAAAATGTCATAGGTGCAGAACGCAGGCGCGCCGGCCGGCGGGAAGTGGTCTTTTTGTTGCCAGCCGGGAGAATTTACCCTGTTTTGGGGTAAATTGTGAAAGGATATGGTTACGGGTTTTAGATTTGTGCGAGTAAACTACATATCAAAATGACTGATAATCAAGTTTTTCATTGATCTGGTATATTTTTAATTGTAAACTTTAAGGTCAAAATTATTCAAAGGTTATTATTGTCTTGTAAATTGAGGAAAGGAAATGGAGTTCAGGGTTGGTTATCATAGTTATTTGGCAATTTTTTTTTTTATAATATCCCAGTGTACCTAGGCGGTGATTATTTAATAAAATACTTGACATCCACTAGTTTAAAATATTACACGAAGCGAAATATTATACAAACGGCTCCTTATCTCAAAAAAATACTCCTTATTTATATGCCGTCTGTTTATGCCAAACGCAAATGTCAAAAAGATATAAAGATAATCAAATAATTTGCTTATTTTGCCGTGATGGACGCTTTTAAATAAGCAAAATTGAGTGACAAATTCCTCTTCAGTCGGTTGCGCGAATTCGTAAATAATTTCATAGCTATAGATAACACTTACTTATTATACTTTTTAAAATCAACAAAATGGTCAAAATAGGTCTCGCTCGTAGTTAAAGTCAACATTTAGTTTTGCTCATAATCATAAGATCTTCGAACAAAACATGAAGTAAAATCTGAAATACATTATATTACGTGAGCGATTTGTTTTTCTATAATATTTTAATCTAACGGCAGTTATCTTAGTCAATTTTTTGTAAAATCGGCGAATCAGGGAGAAACCACCCTAAACCTGGCAACACCTCATATCTTATCACTCCAGTCAGTACAAACTGGTCTCTGAAGGGGTCCGCACGCCGCCGCCCCACAAACGCGAGCGTAAACCGATTTCGGAATGTGAGTGAGCGAAGTAAGTGTTCAAGAGTTTAGTGATGTGTGTGAAGTGAACATGGCAATGGTAGTGCTGCTGTTGTTGGGCATGTGTTTTGGTGAGTTATACGTTTGAAAACGGTGTTAAATTTATTATTAATGTGTTGCGAAAGGATGATTTCGTTATTTATTTAAGGTGGTTAATAGGTAAGTATAAATATGATTGATTAGCAGGTATAAAATAATCCTACGCTAACAAATAGAGGCATACGATAAATATATTATAATAAATACATACAATGATTGTAGACATTTTGTTGCATTATTCACATGATTGGTTTTTGGTAAAATATTTCAAATGATTATAAAACGAATTTACCAAATTTCCTTTAAGCAATCGAAAGTTTTATGCAAATTGCTTAAAACACGCCGCAAACTTTTTTTTATGGTTCTTTTCTTAAGTGCAGAAATTTATAACCGCATTTTAAATTAGTTTATACATATTTAAAACATGCAAACCATTTTTTGTTTATTCATAACTATATAGTGAAGTTAGGTAAAGTGAAACAGCCGGGCAAATGAAACACTGCATGCATTTGCTATGCAAAAATATGTATCGAAAGATTCCTCTAATAGGTATGTTAAGTCGTTCTTATTAGACAGAATTAAAATGCACCAGGGTATATTTATGAGCATTTTTATGTCTTTTGCATTTGACTGTACCTATCCTCAACTATACCATTATTATCTAATACTTATAAAGCTAAACAGAAAGTGAGCCGAATTTTACATGCTTTGCTCCTTATCTAAGAAATCTTCTTGATAAGTGGTAGAAAGTGTGGTAGAAAAGAAAAAAAATTGTAGAACAACTCTTAAATAGTAGGTACCGTTTGGTAGCCAAACTTTCATAACCAATACAAGCCGGGAACCTTGGAACCTGGAACAATTCCCATTTTGTAGCTGGTTACGTATTGAACCAGAGAGGTAGCGTTTGGTAACCAAGTTTTGTAACTGGCTACAAAATGGGAATCAGGTGTCCCGGTTTGTAGCCGATTACCTATTGGGCCAGCGTGGGGCCTTTTGGTAACTAAGTTTTATAACTGGCTATAGAACGGGAATACGAAATTCTCTGTTTGTAGCTGGTTACGTATTGGGCCCGGGTTACTGATCAATTTCCACCGAATCAAAGCTATGTGTACGTATGAACAGAGCGAAACCATAAGGGTTCCGAGTAAACCTAGTTGACCACTGAATCTTCGACTAAATCATGTATTATTTACGGCAAAAACAATCCCATTTTGTAACCAATTACGAAACGGGATATTTGTTTCCGAGCTGGTAACCAACTATGACTACGAATCGGTAACGATTTAGTCTCATTTTGTAACCAGTTACAACACAGGATTATGTTTACCGTTTCGAAACCGGTTACCAAACGTGGTTACAAATTGGTAATGGGAAAGTCTCAATTTGAAGCCAGTTCCAGATTGGCATTACTTTCCTGCTTCGAAGCTGGTTACCAATTTTAAGTTACGAAACGGTACTAAACCGGAACAACTCAAATTGTTTTGTATAAATTGTACCTTTTCAAGTATAATAGTAACACTACTATGATGCCACCATCATCAGCCTATGATAGTCCACTGCTGGACGTAGGCCTCTCCTATTAACTATGCGTATAGACGCATTAGGAGGTAAATGCCCATAATCGCCACGCTGGGCAAGCGGATTGGCGATCGCAGTAATGTGTCCACTATGATGACGCTGCTGCCCATCATCAATCTTTAATCAAATATGGTCGGTCAGTGACACTTCAATCCCTTAGTCGTCTCTTACGACACCCGCAGGAGGAGTTGGAGTGGTGACAAATGTATTCTTTCCTTTCTGCCGTCACCACACGGCTTAACACTACTATGCATTTAAATTTAATTATTAGATGTCATATTCATATACCAAAGAAAAAATACCGAAGTTTACGTCACGCGTTGGTACTCTTCGGTGTTTTTTCTTTTGTGTACGATAGATATATCTACACAAAATACATAAGAATGTATATACATAAGAAAAAAAATGTATTTAGATATTCCAGCGCAGTGATTGCTCTGATATATTCAGCATACCTAGCCTAGATGCCATTTTGAATCGTATACGATAAGCGATAAGTAATACATTTATTACTATACACCGTGTTTTTATTGATTTCCGTTAAATTAAAGGGAAGCTTATTTAGGTCAAAAATGATCTATTTCTCTATGAAACTAGTGTCTTAACTCTTACTGTTATTGAGTTATTAAAAAAATAAGTTTATTGACTGAACAAGTGTATTGCAACCTTTATTACATCCTAATGTTACTTATTTTGACATGTGCCGTCAGCAGGCGTCAGTCGCCCGAGATCTTATTTTTAAGGTTCTCTCACACCAGGCAACTTCTATTAATGTTCCAAGTAACCTGTCCAATTTAACGGAAATCAATAAAAACACGGTGTTTATGTGAATGACAGATACGAAAAGTCACGTGACCATTCCCATACATTAAATGGTCACGTGACTTATCGCTTATCGAATACGATTGAAGAATGGTA
>JALPQI010025502.1:0-18506 GCA_025490895.1 Thaumatotibia leucotreta
AAACTTAGATTACCCTCAAAAATTGAGTGAAATCTTAAGTATTACCCTCATGTTTTTTCTCAACATAGTGTAGGTAGTGGTAGCAACTATGCGTTACTACATAAGTATTGCCATATTTTATTTTCAGGTTATTAATCTAGAAAGACGAATCACGAAGTATAAGTATCCATCTATTATAGGTGAGTATATCATCGCTTGGTACCCACATCACAAGCTTTAATTGAGCTAACCGTGGGACTAAGTTGATTTGTGTAAGATGTCCCAAGGTATTTGTTTATTTACCTACTATACCCATGTATAGTAAGGTAGGTAGTTAGAAGATAAATCAACGAATGGTCAATGACTCATCCATCTTATGACAACTCTTATGACACCTATGGGAAGAGTTGTGGTCACGCCAGGTGGCTTATGATGGTCCCGTTTTATCTATTTATCGTGCTACGCGTCACTTTCGCACTTACATAGGTACTTGTTAGAACCTGACGGCAACAACGAGAAACGATTAAACGCGGTACCATCATAAGCCTACAGCTGTTTGTATGTTTTAAACATAATGTATGCGTGTACGTAATAATACATGCTTACGGGATACTCGTCTTTTCCGCCATTCCTTTTCCAAATCTTCTTCAGCAATACCACTGCTTCGTCTTCTCTCCCAGCATTAGCCAGGAATTTGGGGCTCTCATAGAAGCAGTGCAGTGCCAAAGCGCTGATCCCCATGGGCAAGGCCAGCATGAGCACCAGGAGACGCCAGGGTACGAAGTTGATGAAGCCCAGATCGATGGAGTACTCCAGGTTCAGGAGGAAATAGCCTACCACTGAAAATTGTTGATAAATAAATAAATAAAATAAAATAAATAAATATCTTGGGACATCTTACACAAATCGACCTAGCCCCACGGTAAGCTCAATTAAGGCTTGTGATATGGGTACCAGGCGACGATATATTTAATAGATAGATATATATAGACAGCCATGACCAAGGAACAAATATTTGTGATAAATGAATACACAAATAATGCCCTCGCCGGGATTCGAACCCGTAACCCCCAGCTTCGTAGGCAGGGTCACTACCAACTAGGCTGACAAAAATTGATATTATAAAAGTCACACATTACATCATCAGCCTATCTCAGTCCACTGCTAGACGTAGGCCTCTCCTATTAAAAATGCGTATAGATGCATTAGGAGGCAAATGCCCATAATACATAATAAGTTTACATGAATCGCTTGAGTTATCTTCACCTATTGATCCCTCTAATGTATCTTATATAGAGAATAAGGGTCATACAGATTTTTTGTATGACTTAGGTTACAAATCCTTCCTGTGGACAATGAATATATCAAAATGGAGGGCTCTAGAACCCTATTGTCTTGTTGGACGAATAAAAGCCGATAGGTGGCTTCTGGCCCTTAAGAATTATGCAGTCATAACCTAAAGTGTATGTCCAAAAACCGTGTGTTGGTAATAAGTAGTACATTTATATTGGCAATACTGTTTATTCTATCTGATCTGTGAACTCTATCTTATCTATGCTACTATGGCGATTCTCTGTTGAAAATGGTGTGCTTTTGGTTGAGCTTTGTATTAGTGTATTTTCATAATAAAACTAAATAATGAACATTACAAAAGGTGTTATTCTTTATATTAAGATGGTAGCAGAGCGTGGTTGAAAGAAAAAAAGTGAAAAACAATAATTTATGTACGAAAACAAGTAAAATAACAACGACAAAATGGCGGCGAAAAACAGTGATATAAATATTCCGATTTTCGACGGTTCAGACTACAGTAATTGGAAAATACGAATTCTCAAGTTCTTACAATACAAAAAGTGTAAAGATGTGGTAATGCGCGCTAAAACAAAGGCCGACGATTGCACCTGGGACGATCGTGATATACAAGCTACTAACTATATATACAGCGCAATTACAAACAGACAATTGGAATATATTAGTGAATTAGAGACGGCATACGAAATCATTCAAAAGTTTGATGAAATGTATCTAAAAAAGTCGACGGCTTTGCAAATTGTATGCCGACATAACTTGGAAAATGTCAAATTGAAAAATTACGCAGAAGTGTCATTGTTTTTCGACGATTTCGAAAAGTGTGTGAACGAATTAAAACAAGCCGGGGCGGTTGTAACAGAGCAAGAAAAACTCAATTATATGCTTAAATCACTACCCCAGAATTATAGTCATATCGGAGACTTGATTGACGTTCTTCCAGAAAAGGATAGAACAGTAGATTATTTGAAAAGCAAAATTAAATTGAAAAAGGTTGAAGAAGAATCAAATGAAGCATCATATGACAGCTCTAATGCTTTTCGAGCGGAAACTAAGCCAGCACCACACTCAAAGTGTTATAATTGTGGTCAACCGGGTCATTTTCAAAAAAACTGTCATACCCGTACTGAACATACACAAAGAGGACGAGGTCGTGGATATTCTATGAATAGAGGACGTGGCTATACTGACCATACACAAAGAGGACGAGGTCGTGGATATTCTGTGAATAGGGGTCGCGGTTATTCTGCAAATAGAGGCCGAGGTACATATAATTCCAGATACTTTAATGGACGAGGAAATTACAATAATGAGCGATCCAGGAATGATCAGCATGAGCAATATGGAAATAGTTTTCACACAACTATTGCAAATAATACTACAACAAATGAAAAGGATAACACGAAAAAAGGAGAAATAGAATGGTTACTTGACAGCGGCTGTACAGACCATATTATTAACACGGATGAATACTTTGAATCTTGTGAGACACTGAAAAAACATGTAAATGTCAAAATTGGTGATGGAAGAATACTAGAAGCTACAAAGGTTGGAAATATAAAGGTATATTTTCTAGTTTATGGAGAAAAATCAGAAGTGATGTTGACAAATGTATTCTATGTTAAAGAAATGAAAGCTAACTTATTAAGTTACTCAAAAATCACAGACACAAATTCAATTACATCAAGGGGAAGATTGGCAAAAATATATAACCCACATGGAAAAGTGATAGCGGTTGCAATTAAAGAAGCAAGATTATATAAAATGAGAAGTTATGTAAACGAAAATTACCTGGAAGCAAATTTAAGTAAAAGTAATATGACTGCGAAAGAGAAATTACACCGTACATTAGGACATGTAAACTTCAATAATTTAGAAAAGATGTGCAGGAACGAAACATTAGAAGGATTGCCTAAAGAGATTGAGCCGGAATATATTAAATGTGCAACATGCATAGAAAATAAAATGCATAACTTACCCTTTCAAAACAGTAGAAGAAAGGCAGATGATATACTACAAATAGTTCATACAGATTTGAATGGTCCTCATCAAACAGTAGGAGATCATGGCGAAAAATACTTTTTAAGTTTCATAGATGACTATAGCAAACTGGTTAAAGTCTATTGTATTCGGACAAAAGATGAAGTATATGATTGCTTAGTGCAATTTGTAAATGAAGTACAAAATCTCACTGACAAGACAATAAAGGAAATACGCTGTGACAATGGCACTGAATATATAAACTCAAGAGTTCATCAGTTTGCAAAAGAGAAAGGAATCATAATAAAGCCTTGTCCAGCATATGTACACGAATTAAATGGAACTGCAGAAAGATATAACAGGTCTTTAATGGATATGGGAAGATGTCTCTTATCAGAAGCAAAAGTCGAAAGAAAATATTGGCCGGAAATAATTAAAACAGCTGCATATCTCAAAAATAGAACCTTGACTAATACTATTGAAAGAAAAAGTCCATATGAAATATTTTTCAAAAGAAAGCCTACAATGAAGTATCTGAAAATGTATGGCAGTAGAGTATTTGTACGTATACCTGAAGAAAAAAGGAAATCTAAATGGGACAAGAAAGCAGAAACCGGAATTTTACTAGGATATACAGACATTGGGTATAGAGTATTAATTAACAACAGAGTAATAGTAGCTAGACATTGTGATATTGTAGAAGAAGATGTGACATTGTGTGGATTTCAAGATGAGAGAGAAGAAAATTTGAAAGAGCAAAAAGAAACCGAAAATGATCCAGAGTGTGTGATAAGAAGTGAGACAGATAAACCAAACAGTGACAATGATATAGAAATTAATGAAGACATGGATTCAAGGAAATCAAAAAGACAAGTTAAACCTCCAAGGCGATTTGATGAAGAGTTTGGCTATTATTGTATCAGTGCAAACTACTGTGATGCTATGACCCCTCAAAACTTTCAGGAGGCGATGAACTGCGATGATGCAAATGAATGGAAGGCAGCTATGGATCGTGAAATGACCAGCCTGGTGGAAAACAAAACATGGTCACTCGTTGATAAGCCAACCAAGGACAAAAAAGTAATTGATGTGAAGTGGGTATACAAAAAGAAGAGTGAAAGTGAGTATAAAGCTAGATTAGTAGTTAGAGGATTTCAACAAATTGATTGTGTAGATGATACTTATTCTCCTGTAGCAAAAATGCCAACCTTAAAGCTTTTACTGTCATATTGTTGTCAAAATTCGATGGAAATCCATCAAATGGATGTAGAAACTGCTTTTCTAAATGGCAAAGTCCTGTCTGAAGTTTATGTAAAGCAGCCAATAGGCTATGAAGATAGCTCTGATAAAGTTTATAAGTTAAATAAATCTTTGTATGGCCTAAAAGAGAGCCCACGTGCATGGTATGAATGTTTCAACAATTATTTGACTGAACTAGAGTTTCAAAGATGCAAATATGATTACTGTTTATATTTCAAAAAGGAAAAAGATTTAACTGTTTACATATTATTATTTGTTGATGATTTGTTGATTTGCTGCAGAGACCAAAACGTCATTGACGATATTAAAAGCAAGCTATGCAATAAATTTAAAATTAAAGATTTAGGTAGAGTGAAAAAATATATTGGTATAGACATTGAGTATAAATATGAACAAAACAATATTTTAACTTTGAGTCAGGAATTTTACATTGAGTCTTTAGCAAAACGCTATAATATTGAAAATGCTAAATTATACAAAACACCAATTGAAATTAATTTGAAATTAAATAAATGTGAGTTGAATGAAGACATCAAGTATCGAAATTTAATAGGAGCCTTGTTATATATTAGTTCTGGCACTAGACCAGATATTTCATTCTCTGTAAACTACTTAAGTCATTTTCAAAACTGTTGTAATGAGACATATTTTAAATATGCTCTTAGGGTGTTGAAATATTTGTTTTTGACTAAGACATTAAAACTAAAATATTATAAAAATGACAATGCTGATATATTAGACTGCTATGTTGATTCTGATTGGGCAGGAGATGTCTTAGATCGAAAATCCACTACCGGATATGTAATTAGACTGTATGGAAATGTTATATCGTGGAAATCTAAAAAACAAAATTGTGTGACAAAATCATCTACCTTTGCAGAATACATTGCCTTGTCAGAAGCTGTAACTGAAATCAATTTCTTAATAAGCTTAATTACTGATGTATTTACAAAAATTTCTAAACCAGTAAAAATGTATGAAGATAACTCAGGCGCTGTAGCCATAGCTAAATATGGAAACTTTACCAAGAATTCTAAGCACATTGAGGTGCATTATCATTATATTCATGAAAATGTCAAAGAAAAATTAATTGAAATTATTAAAATAGAGTCTGAAAATAATGTTGCAGATGTATTAACCAAAGCTTTGGGAAGTGTTAAATTTCTTAAATTTCGAGATTGTTTAAACATAAAAAATTAGAAAATATCATGTTAATATAAGTTTTTGATTTAATATAAAACTGTTAAGTTACTTGAACATTTTAATTAGTTCTGTTATCTATTAATTGCAATATAAATGTAAGGAGGCGTGTTGGTAATAAGTAGTACATTTATATTGGCAATACTGTTTATTCTATCTGATCTGTGAACTCTATCTTATCTATGCTACTATGGCGATTCTCTGTTGAAAATGGTGTGCTTTTGGTTGAGCTTTGTATTAGTGTATTTTCATAATAAAACTAAATAATGAACATTACAAAAGGTGTTATTCTTTATATTAAGACCGTGAACTTTCGTAATGTTCACATGAATAATGCGCATTTTCACGAACTATGTATAACCCATAAAGCTGTACAGATACTCACCGAAGTAGCAAGTTGGTGTAAACATGAAGACGCTGGACATGACTAGCATGTATTTGCCGCGCACGCGCTGCGCGCTCGACTCTCCCAGTAGCGCGTACGTCGCGGACTGTGCGCAACTGCAACTGAATACATAATGTGCAGTTAGCATTGTCCATCTCCGACTAGACCGGTAATCAGATTTTCTAGTACCCTCAGTGCTTAGACAAGTTGCCAATCGCTAACGCTTAATCGTCAATCGTAAGCGAAAGGCAGCTAACTGTCTTTGCCGCACTAATATGAAAGAGTGACAGAGAGGCAAACTACGATACGCTACTAAGCGTTCGCGATTGGCAACTTGGCTAAGCATCCTGATATAGCTTTAGGGGTATCTAACGCACGTCACGCAGCATAAATATACAAATTTAAAATTAAAAAACCCGACTCCAACTGAATTCTCTAAGATCCCTTCATCAGACCCATTTCTCATGGAAAATCTTCCTTTTCTCATAGATGTCAAAGTCAGAACTGGATCAAATTAAAATCGGTAAGCATCAGCTATAAGCAATAAAAAAATCATTAAAATCGGTCCACCCCGTTGAAAAGTTCTGAAGCAAAAAAAATACAGAACCAGATTGAGCCTTTTTATGAAATTGGTTGAAAAACAAATAAAATAAAGTTTTATTTTTTCACGTTGATTTAGCCACTACACTATGTAACTACTAGCAGTACAGTTTCTAACGTCGGTCTACTTGGACTGCAATCACGTACCAACTAGTACTGAGGAACTTGAGCACGGCTAGCATGATCCAGTGCGGAGAGAGCGAGCTCAGAACTGCGGCCACGAATCCAATGCTCATGGACAGCAGGAGGCACTTCCTTCGACCCTTGGTGTCGCTGAAGTAGCCCCATGGGTACGACATGAATATTGGACCTGGAACCATTATCACATCTGTTAGGTTTAAAGTATTCTGTAGATGTGTTTTCTTATGTCAACCAGTTGCAGCCGACTTCCATCGCGTTGTTTGAAATATAGCACTTCAGATATCGGCCGTGTGTCATTTCTGGGCACCCCTTTCCCTTCCGAAATAACAGTGGCGATGAGGATGGGGTAAGGGGTACCCTTCTCCCTCCATCATCACATGACATCATCAGCCTATGTTAGCTGCTGGACGTAGGCTTCTCCTATTAACTATGCGTATAGAGCCATTAGGAGGTAATAATATAAGAGCCCATAATATTTACAATGTATATATTTCGGAAGTAATTTCTATTGATACTTAATCGATTCTTTCACCTTCCTCTAAGTCGAAATGAAAAGTAGAGTGCTTAAAACCTTCTACCTATATGTGTCCTACCCAAATCCTCAATTTTCAAACTCTGTTTCAGTTAGACAAATTTCCAATTTGACTTGACAAATTTTGACGTAATGTAGGCCCAACGTAGGTACGCATTATTGACCAAATATCTTAGGTGCAATGGGTAATTTTTGACCCTAGGTTAACATTCAAACATTTCATTCAGGGTTTCAACTTCGCACTACCAGTTTTGTAATCCACGGAAGCATCACTTATTTATAATGATAAGTTTACCTAGGAACGGCATGGACATCAGAATGTTTCTCTGAACCGGCGTGAGCTGAAGGTCGCACTGGCAGCCAGCTACCACGACGGAGAAGCCGAGCATGTCACAACCCATCCCCAGGATCGTGAGGCTGAGGACCGCCAGCAAGCCATACGTGTAGCCACCGTTTCCTGACAAAAAATGAGATTGTAAATACAAGCTTACTTTTAAATAATCTGGATTTTCCAGTATAAATTATGCTCAGATGAAACTCGAACTTTTCGGATAAGATCGGTTTCAAAGCATTTAATTCTTAATATTGACTAAAAATAAAAGGAAAAGACAACCATGATATTATAAGATACAAAAGTCTTTCAAACCACTGTCAAAGGGTTTTTAAACATTTATTAAACAAAAACTTTATTTTTTTTTAACTTTATTGAATTTAGTACGTAAAATTCGTGTTCAAGCCTACTACCGCGATTTTCGCTGTAGCAGGCCAAAAACGGATCGAAAAATCTAGATTGTATTTGCTTGGTAGGTACAATATGGAAAATTCACTCCATTTTGAATGCTAGGGGTTATCATGGTCATGGAGAGTGCCAGAAAGTGAACTCCCCATGATAACTCTTTAAATGATGACTCTTTAAACAAGAGTATACGTCGACAACTTTTTTCCCCCGTTTGGGGGACCACGCTATTCTTTCTTTTTATCTAGAATGACGTACCTACTTTAGTCCCTTTATCTAGGAAGTGAGGGATTTTTTTGTATATTTTAAGGTTTGTGTTCTCATGGACGAGCATTTCATGAGTTTAAAATTAGATATTTGCCATAATTTATGTTTAAATTGGAAATCTCCTCATTACTTTTACTCAATGAGTATAAGCTTATTTCATATTTACTGAGACAAATTATATGTCTATTTAAATCAATTTCTTAATAGATTTTCATAACAGTAAAAAAAAACAGACCAACAAAACTATGAAATTCTGATTACCAACACTTTTTTGGGACATGAGGATCGAGGATCAAAGAAGCTCATCGTTATGGTTGGAAATAATAAAAGGAGCCAAAATCTAAAACGTAAGTATAAGTTTGGGATACTTTAGATACAATTTTGTAATAGCCTGGTCCTGCTCATCAAACTCAGGCTGAGCTGTTATTATAAAGCTGAAAGTTAAACCCAATTAATTTAAAAATAAAGTAGCTATTCTTCTAATTTATATTTAACATAATACATGATTTTTGTATTCTTTATCCGTGCGGTGACGGAGTAAGAATACAAAAATCACCGCCCCTCTCTTCCCGTGGGTTTCGTAGGAGTCGACTAAGGGAAATACTGAGTATCCAGCTTCTCAGCCGGTGGTAGGGTATTTTTACTAGTACCCGCCTGGTTGGCTACCACCGTACATTCGGTGTAAACGCCCGTGAAATGACTTACCTTCGTGTTTGCCGTGTTTCGGGGTCAGCCGGTGTATTTACCAGCATCTAGCGGGCCAGCAAGGCGGTGGCAACTAACAGGTTACTAATTGTCTCCTGTTCGTTGCCGCCGCGATTTGGGCTCTACTTTTCACTTACGATCGGGTGGAGTGGAGCCACTTATTTGTTGTGCCAACGTTATTTTTATTGGGTCGGCAACGCGCATGTGACACCCTGAGGTTGCAGGCGCCCATAGGCTACGGTGACTGCTTTCCATCAGGCGGGCCGTATGCTTGTTTGCCACCGACGTGGTATAAAAAAAAAAAAACAAAATAATTTTGAGTACTATCACCTAAACCTAAACAGGTTTTTCATTCATAATTAGACCAAAAACGAATTAGGAATTACAATGGGCAGGACGAGGATAGTAATACTTAATTGCCTACGTACCAAGTTATCAAGAATGAAGTAAGTATAACCCTCTGCCACTGTTGGTCAAGTGACATGTGTCTTATCATCAATATCATAAAGTTGAAAATACGTATGTTGTACGTCACCTCAGTTGCAAAGGGTTAAAAGTATTTTATTTTACTCACCTGCCAAAGTAATAGCCTCTTCATAAGTGTAAACTTTATCTTCTTTCTCATTAGCGCTCCACACGTCATAAATATCTCCACTCTTGTTCTTCATATCATCATCGGTATGTACTCCGTTTATCGACATTGTAGACTTCGAAACTGAATAGACCTTAACTTCTTCATTTGCTGGTCCTGATTTCAAATCACGACCGAACTAACTAGCTTAATAAGATGCGGTTATTATTTATTTAAATGATATATCTTTATCGGAAGCCATTTGTTTATTTTCAGTGTAATTTCTTAAGCCGAATACACACAACCGCTCGTGTGTACGTCAGATGTAATTTATGGAATTTCACGGCAGATGTTAGTGTTACATTGCTACTAGCAACTACGTTACGCTACAAAATGTCATAATATTAAATTAAGTTTTCACTGGCTATAACTAGTTTTTCGATACGCCTTAGTGACAATTGTGATCACTCGTTTTTCACTATTATCTTTCAGTTAAGACTTTTTAGAAGATGCTTATTTGAAGGATCCACAGGATGTCTAGTCAATTCAAATTAGTTACAGAAGGAAACCCTACTTTAAACAGAATAACGTGTGAATTTGCCCTGATTTTTTTAAGCACTGGACATTGTTTTTTCCGTGGACCCTTCATTTATCTTCATTATAAAGGTGAATTAACAGCAAAAGTAAAATGCTAACGGGCCCCGCGCTTTAATATGTAGGTATACACGATCTTCTAGTAAAAGGGTTACATAATAGATATTTATTGCACTTTACGCGCATCTATAACTTCGACCTTGTCTGTACTCGTAATTATAAGAACCTAAGTAAACCAGGGGCCCCGCTATAAAAAGTGGTACGGAACCCGCGCCTGTTTGATCCGGTTCTGACCTTGTTTGTTTCATGCCTTCTGCGGTTTGTTGAGCTTTGGATCACAAGAGACCTTCCCTCAACAGTTTGACCACTGACCACCTCCAGGCTTATGACGACCTTCCGCGTCTGCATCTTCGCGATGAGGACTGATTTAATCAAATACGTCGAGGTGTGGTATGCTCTGCCCTCGGCTAGTCTGTGATCAGGTAGACGTGCTAGTGATTTTTTTGTTATTTGCGTGACCAAGGCTCTTTAAACTGTTACACTTGTTTTATAATATCAATAAAATGTATCGCTAAAATCTTAGAGTGGCTATAATGACACATTAAAAACCTAGTTTAACTAGCCAAGGCTCTCGACTATTGTTTCAGGTAAATATTTACGCATACACAATACTAATGTTCAATTTATTACTGCCTACTGAAAGTAACGAAGATAACATGTTCCGGATTTAGCGGATATACATTTGTGCAACTAACATTAATTGTACGTGCTCAAATTATCCCACTAATGGACAAATGCCTCCTTTTTATTGTGCCATGTATACAAACCCTTGGGATTTTCTCATCACTCACTGGCAAACGACAGGACATTTTAGTTTGTGCTATCCAATCAGTGGTTATGCGAAATTCAGTGCCAATTATTTTATTAAATCCGCAATACGCATCCAACTTTCATTTCCGGTTAGGATATACCTAATGTAACATTTTTTTCTGCCCTCCGGCCTGCAAGCAGCACATTGCCGGCCGCTGCGCTAAATTAAGTTGCCGCCTGCCGGCTCCGTTGAGCAGAAAAATAGTATACACACCTTGGCCGTTAAATGGGAAAGCCTCGGATCACAGGTTCGTCGACGCGTTATCCGAGACATTTCCCACTTAAACGGTCTTGGCATGTAATCTACTATTACTTTGTGTAGTGTCATAGTTTCCACAACTAATACTAACTACTGTTGTTCCTTGTGTTTAATTTTTCTACTATATTATGTGTCTCTGCGTACCTGGCTTTTTGCTGTTACATATTGTTAAAAAACTTGTATGCAGCCCCCTGCTCTCAGAATTGATATTTTATTTATTTATTTAATCTTTATTGCTCAAAAGAAAACCTTAATGTACAAAAGGCGAACTTAATGCCAAAAAGCATTCTCTACCAGTCAACCTTAAGCAAATGGATTAATAATAAAACAGCGTATTTCTTACTATAGACATAAAGTTTATTAACAAATAGGTACAGATGGCTACTGCGGCCGCTCCGGTCGCGTGCTCTTCGGGAGTATAATACATAGAAGCCCGCTTGCTGCAACAAACAATAACAAATTATTATTACGAATAATTCTGGAGCCGCGTGTAGAGGCCTGTTAAAGATCTTCTCAAACAAGAAATTCTATTCTACGTGGTGATTGGAAGACCGATGCACAGCTTTAAGATGAAGTTAAGACTTCGTCAAAGACAACCATGGCACATTGTTCTAAATGGTCTATACTTAGATACTGGTTCATTAGTTTTTAACCTCCTGACTAAGTATGAGTTGAGTAATATGGTACTAAATAGATATTTCTAATAGAACATGGAACTAATTTTACCACCAGATTAACCTTCGAAGCGGTATTCACTAACGCAGTAAGTAAATTTAGAACCAGCTATTCCGGGGTACTTAGGGCGTTTCTGGCAAAAGTGATAATTTGCGAAAATGTTAATGAAGAATATAATAAGGAAAAACGACATAGGTTGAACGCTTTATAGGTAAACTCGACGAATTGGTACCTGAGACTACTCTAGAAAACGATGTCAAAATAACGAGTAGTAAGATATTTCTTACAATCTGATTTATAACTTTATTTTTGACAAGGAACCATGTCAAAATAAAGTTATAAATATATGAGATATATACATGATTGTAAAAGCCTAGGGTTGTAGAGCCAGTGGCCTAGGGTTTCAATATTCAAGACTTCATGTCAAACATCAAGTATACGTACATATAAGCAATCCTCCGAATATATATATGGGCACGTAGCAATGCTGATCCACCAGCGCCCCGAACACCACGTTGCCAACGATGGCGCCAACTCGACCGCACATCACTGCTACTGCCATTGCTGTTGCTCTGAAAACAACAAACGTAATTATAAACACTTAAGCATAGTTCGTTTTAAGTACATCAACCTATGAGCCGTGTGGTGACGGCAGTAAGAATACATTTGTCACAACCCCAACTTTTTCCGTGAGTGTCATAAGAGTCGACTAAGAGATTGAAGTTGCACTGACGACCATTCTTTGATTGAAGATTCATGATGTACAGCAGCGTCATCATAGTGGACACATCACTACGATCGCCAATCCGCTTTCCCAGTGTGACGATTATGGGCATTTACCTCCTAATACGTCTATACACAATACACATAGGAGAGGCCTACGTCCAGTAGAGGGCTGGGATATAAATAAATAACAAATAAATAAATATCTAGGACATTTTAATATACATACTTAAATACATAGACAGCCATGCCCAAGGAACAAATATTTGTGATAATTCTTATTTAGATATAGGTATTCTTAGATATACGGCAAAAGCACGGTTTCAGTGTAACGATGGCTTTCAATGACCACGACAAAACCAAGAGAATCAGACTGTAGGCATTCAGATAAAAGACAATTCAGGAGCATAATACTTACGCGACTTTGGTAGGGAATATTTCGCAGATGACACAAAACAGCACAGCCTCAGTGCAGCTGACGATGGACTCGAACACACACGACAGGATCAGGTTCTCGAGCGCTGAGCGGACCAGACTCATGCCCAACACGGCCAGGCCGGAGCTCATTAACATCAGCACTGGAAGAGAAACACTCATTAGTGCACTTAGTTTGGATAGTCAGTCGTATGAAGGAAATGAGTTGACGAATTTATATTTTTGGCTATTCTTTTATGTGTAGAGTTTACAGTTTTATAAATAACAGATGAGATGAAATATTTGCTGTTTAAGCCAGACCATGGACCCCGGTCAACTAAATTAATTGAAAGTTTTTTCTAGAAGTTCTTTTCTTCCAAGTCCGTTGAAAAATACTTCGAACTGACACTCTTCCAATCTAACCAAACAAAGACTAGGCTTAAAAACACTAGTCTTCTCATGTCTTACTGGCCATAATTATTACAAAAAAGACAACCTTACAAACTGTGGTCATTTCCTTTATCTAAATACTGATGGTATTTCGACTTTCGACTTAATTTGAGTCGGTTAACCTGTGGTTAACTTTAAACTCGGGAAAATCCATTTCTGACATATTGTAAGATTTTTATATATAATAAAAGCTTAAGAAAATGGCTTTGTTTCTATTTCATGAGTTTAGTATAATTTCGTGTAGTTTTTGAGAAAAATAAAGTTTTTTCAAATCTTGATAAATCCAGGTATGTTAAATCAAAATTATATAAATCCTCACTGAGTTTTTTTTCAAAGATAGACGAATTGATAACGATTATATCAAATGAAGGTAAATCCAATCATAATTCATAGTTTTTGAAAATAATACACTAGTTTAGATTGTTGTTAGGCTGAGTTTGTCGGACAGTATCGATTTTTTATTGATTTAGCCATAATAGAAATAATCTGCATTTAAAATCACCGAATTATCACTTTTTTCAATAACCTCTCAAGTGGTTACATTGGATTTATCTGAGTATGAAGTTAACCGACTCATTTGTTTCTTTTTGAACGAAAAAGTACATTAAAGATTTATGCACTCCATCACCATTTCTTCTCCATGACTTCTTGCTGCAGAATGATTTAGTCATAACATTTTAGACTGGTTCTAAATTTAATACTTACCTAGCATGACCTTCTTGCCGACCATGTTGATGAAGACCCCAACACCCAGCGCGACGGGGACGCAGCTAAGTGCCACCACCAGGGTGTGCATGTACACCTGGGACGCTACTGTCTGCTGACACTGGCCATCCAATGCCTGCAATCAAAAATATATTCTGCTACAATCATAATTATAACATGGACGGATGACCAGCTCAAAAATTCCCTCAAAAACTATTGTTCAATTGTCAGATGGGCAGGACTACGACTTGAAAGGCTATTTGTTCGTAGATATTATGTAAAAATATGACTGAATGAGTAAAATATGGACGTGTGCTGACGACTGTCAGAATACATTTGTCACTAGCTCAACTCTTCCCGTGGGTGTCGTAGGAGTTGACGAAGGGATCGAAATGTCACTTACGATTTATATTTAAGCTTGATGATGGACAGCAGCGTCATCGCAGTGGACACGCTACTGCGATCGGCAAGGCGTTTGCCCAGGGTGGTGGTTATGGGCATTTACTTCCTAATGCGTCCCTACCCATGGATAATAGGAGAGGCTTTTGTCGAGCAGTGGGCTGATTTTAGGCTGATGATGTGATATTATTTAACGCCATGACAATAGAGGCATTTTCTGATGTTTGTGAGTGAGCATCCTGGCCGCTGCGATAATATCTGATGGCGACTGTACATCGATTCATGACAACGAGGTGTGTACAGGCTATTAGTTTACACACTTTAAACCATAGATAAGAATTCTGGTACCGTTGTGATATAAGTCCGAGAACATTTATAAAAGGATTTGTGTATATATTATTTACTCTCACAAGTGTCGAGATACGAAGATAACTAGGAAGTACAATATTTATTTTTTCTAGTTATCTTATTAAATGTTTAACTATTGTATTCGTAAACATCAAATACAAATTTTAAAGCTCGTGGTATTCTTCTAATTATTATATTATAAAATAATTTTAAGTCGATTTCTGATTTATTATTGATACAACTAGACGATCAAATCAATTAAGATCTTCAAAGTTAGAATCCGATACTCTTTATGACTAAGAAACAGTAATCTTTATCACCTTGAATTCACGGTGCTATCACACACTGGGCAGACACCTCATAGATTAAGTAGGTAATTTATAATTGCTGTTGATGTCCTTAATAGCTAAATAAATAAATAAACGTTGACAACTTTGGGGTTCCCCGCAAAGTGCACCGGTATCCACATTATGAGGGTCTAGTAAGAAGGAAGGAACCAACTTACTACAGTATGTGAGACGTGTCACAGACGCCTCACAGACGTCAGGGTTCCTAGGTGAAAGCTGGTTGAACTGCTCGAACAGTTCCGGTACCACATCATGAAGGCTTAATAGCTGAAAGGAAACGACTCTTTCTTTTGAGTGACAGGGAGATTGGAGGTGAACTCCAAGGAACTCTTGCTTAAACGCCGGGAGGCCCCGATGGGGCCCAGGGGAACCGACAACTCATTTCAGTGTATGAGATGTTGGCAAACAACTTACTGACCCACCCACCCCGTAAACTGACTGAACCACTCGAAGATTTCTGGTCCCACACAATGACGGTCTGGAGTAGCTTGAAGAAACCAATTTACTTCAGTATACGAAATGTTGGCAGACACCTCAGGACGTCGGGGTATCCACCGTAAACTGACTGAACGAATCGAAGATCCGGTTGCAATACCATCAAGGTGTAGTACCTGGAAGGAACCAACTTCGGTATGCGAGATGTTGGCAGACACCTCACAGATGCCAGCTAAGACGTGGGGTTCCAAGTTGTGAACTAGCTGGTTGAACCGCTCGAAGATGTCCGGTACCATATAATGACGGTCTAGTAGCTGGAAGGAACTGGCTTACTTGTATGCAAGATATTGGCAGACAGGTTTTCCGGCGTGAACTGATTGAAATGTCCGAATAGCTCCGTTACACTATGGAAGAGCCCAATTACCACTTCACGACATTTCGTCATCATCACTGTCAGGGTTCCCTACCGTGAACTGGCTGAATCACTCAAAAATCTCTGGTACCATATAATGACGATGTAGTAGCTGGAAGATCCAACTTACTTCAGTATGCGAGATGTTGGCAGACACCTCACAGACGCCTGCTGGTACGTCGGGGTTCCATGCCGTGAACTGGCTGAATCGCTCAAAGAGGTCTGGGAACCACATCATCAGGGTGTAGTAGCTGGAAGCAGAACATATGCGATTAAGGTGGTTAGCGAAGTCCCAAAATAAATATGCTGTCATTATTTTACAGTAGGTATATATAACAAAAGCTGGTTTGAAAAGATCATTTTATTTAGATCTGTCGGTACTTTTGAAATGTTTTAGTAATATATCTTCAAATTGGAGTCAATTTCATATTTTATAAAAATATTTTATCAAGAATATGAGCATGAGGGCTATGCTACAAATCTCTCTGCGAGATCGTATTAGACATAAATGAGGCCATCCGACTGATGACCTGGTGAAGGTTGCAGAAGTCCGCTGGATGCGTGTGGCACAGGACCGGTCAATGTGGCAATCTATGTTTAGCAGTGTCTTTTGACTGATATGAATGAATATTAACAAAGTGGTATTACAATGATATGAATTAACTCGTAGTGAAGATTTTTTGAGAATACGCGACTGAAACGGGTCTTCACCCTTACCTGAACATAAGACCGAAGTCTACAAAGCAGCAGAGGATCAGCAGGCCGATGAAGGGCTGTGTGGTGAGCATCTTCTTGCGGATCCAGAAGTTCTGCCAGCGCTGCTTCCAGGTCAGAGCGGCTTTGGTCTCGTTACCGTTGTTGTCTGCTGCTACTATCTCTTCTTCCTCATCACCTTCGCCGGCGCTGATCATGGATTCCACCTAGAATTATGATAAATTAAGATTATGATATTGTTGAGGTTGTATTTGTACATAGTTTTTATACAATTTATTTATACTTTTTTATTGTCTTTGGTTGTCCTTTTATTCTATTTTTAAAAAATATGTCATATACAAAATTGTAAATATTTATAAGTCAGTGATCAATAAACCGTTGGTAAACACAATCAGCTGCTTGGTTTAATTTAGTTTTCTGTTCAGCTATCGTTTGCTTCTTCAACAGATATATTTGAGTGATTGGAATGAGAGCTCCTATGCCGAATGTCTTGTTGTAATTGTCATGGAATCAATCACGATACAAACGAATACACTGGTATGATACCGGATATTAAATAATATTTTGACATAAACATTATTCGTTATAATTATGTTGAAACTTCTTTCGAGTTAGCTCCTGTGTCCCTAGAAAGTTCGGTATAGTTGAAGACAGATCCGCTTGACTCTAATAAGGTAACACAATTATTGCGTACAGTCATCAGCAGATACGTATTGCTAAGCGGGCAGGGGTTTCAAAATAAAACTGGCACGTCCTTCTTACTAAGACTGTACAAGTGTGTTAAGATCATTGTGAAAACCCTACTCGCTTAGCAATATCTTCTGCTGACTGTCCAATACAATGTCGGGTTAAAAACAAAACCATCTATTTCGTTGCAGTTATTTTTACAAACCAAGGCACAGGAAACTATATGCAAAAGATTTTTTAACAGTTGGTTCAGCCTATAAACTGGCGAGGACTAAATACTGAATACGAATGTTAACACTAACCGGGAAATCCTTGGCGTTCATCCTGGTATTAACCACGAAGATCCTCTGCAGCACCTGAAGCGCCTGCTCAGGCTGATTAACATGGAGCAGGAACCGCGGGCTCTCAGGGAACGGCAGCAGCAGTAACACCACCAGCAGACTTGGGATCCCACAGGCCGCTACGAACACCCGCCATTGGGTGAACTTGAAGGTTTCCGTGTCCGCCCAGATGAAGCGAGGGTCTTGGATGATCACCCATGCTATGCCTGGAATGGGACGCGGGAAGTGTTAAAAAGGAAAAGTAAGTTATAACACAATGTTTTGAAATTAATGTGCTATTCAATAACAAAATACTTAAATACTGTTAATAGTATTTGTATCAGGATAATGAAAATGCGAACGACACACAAAGTGTCGCTTACATGTCAACGTCGTTTATATCAGGGATCGGATACCGGTTTTTTCCTCCATACAAAAGAACGGTTCGAATTCCGTTCTTTTTCGTTCTTCGGTTTATAATTTTTTTGTT
>JALPQI010025503.1:0-11040 GCA_025490895.1 Thaumatotibia leucotreta
GATAAAGTAGTGTATGCAACTATATGTAATCAGGCATTACAACACTCGTGTGATGCTATTATGAAACACACCTTCGGTTCGTTTCATAAACCCACACTCGATTTGTTATGCCCCTCATTACGTACGGTTGCATAAACTACTATAACAACACCAATGGTAATAAGACAATTGTGTACATATTTATCGCCATTGTAAATGTGAGAGTCATCTTTACAGATCCTTCAATTTAAATACCTATTAAAAATATTTACAAAAAGATTTGGCATAAATAACTAAAAAAAATAAAAAATCACTAGGTTTTGGAAATATCTTAGATCTTGTTGAAACTAAAGACACTTGCAATCTATTTACGCATAGAACATGCCAAATAACAATTAGAAACATCATAGCAGTAGCGATAATAGTTAATATTGCTATATAATGCTCTGGCGTAACAAATTGCCAGCTATTCACTGATCGATTAATTTATGTTGATCTAAATCTAGTTACAAACATGTTCAAACATAATTATTATCCATTCCATTGATTCAACGATTCAATTGGATTTGAGAAAATCAGCTCATAATACGTTCATGTTATGTAAATTAGTACATTATAGGATTATTGCTTTGTTAACTGCTAACTGAATTAGATAATTAACTGTATTTCCGATTATTCCTGTTTATATTAAGGTATGTCTAGACACTCGAATCTAGACCACTTCGAAGCCTTGTGAGTGACGCATTAGTACAGTCAGCGTCAAATACTTTGTAGCCGCCAAAGTAACCAAATGGTTCGATGTTCGGTACATCATATTAATATTATTTATATATACCGAACTATAATATTGAATGAACGTTTCGAGTGACTTTTATTAATTATCTTTTTTTTTGTCATTTTCATATTCATTTATTCATAAAATTAAAAATGTTACATGTCAAAAATAATAAAATTAGGATGTCAATTAATTAATTTACAGTTTACATTAAAATAATCAATTCAACATATTATTTAAAAGTAGGCCAAAATAAATGAAATACTAAGCACTTAGGTACTATCACTAGCAGTCATGTCCGCAAATTAAACTTGCAATCTTATATCACTAAGGCGGGCGTTTAGAAATTTTTCAATAGGTGCTCCGCTAATGGGTACCTATTTCATCCGTGAACCCACTGTTTGCAACCAGAGTAGGCACATGAGTCGAAAGGCATACCTACCTAAGTTGTATTATTTGATTTATATATAAAGTTCCTTACCATAACTGTTATGATCATCAATTTGATGTTGTCTTTATTTATTTGATTTATTTGTATACTTACATACATTCCTACTTTCCCAATTTGTTTATTTTATTTTGTTTTAGGTTTACTTTTAGTCGGCAGACAGTATGGCAATGGGTAAATTGATTCAATATAATATTGATCTTTGGCTAGATCCTGTGTTTATCACCCTTGTAGAAAGTAGCATTCCATAATTAATAAATTGTATCTAGTTTTATTCCGGTTCGTTCTTATTCCGAGACAAGCTAAAGATGTTGCACTACTAAAGGAATTTTAATTTTTGCTAGTTTACAGTGTGTTGTATCAATGTTGATAACATTGCAGCCGTGGTCAGTTAGCGTTCTAATCATATTTGGTGCTACAACTTTGATGCTTTTAACATAATTTTCTTCTTTCCTATGCTGCCATTGGAACGACAGAAAGAAGAGGTACAATTTTTCTAAATAAAATACTCTTTTTATAACAAATTGAAACTGTACCGTGGCTTTGTGTCAGGCGTCACTGTGTTCGGAAATGGCATCTGAGCTGCGGTCGGCGCTGAAGTGTCCGAGCGGCGCGGCGGGCAACTCCTCGGGTCCGAGGGACGGGGCCTCGTCCCCATATCTGCACTATGGCTTTAGCACGAAGAGCCAGCTTCACTAGCGCCCGACGTCCGCCTCATCGTCTCCCAGCGATGTTTAGGCGACCATGGACTTGCGAGATAAACTGTGACAACGTGAAGCACTAGGCTTAACACGTGATTGACGTCACAGTATCTCGCAGCGAGTTAGACTTCCCGCCTTTTTCTACCTGCGTTAATAGAAGCAACAGCCTGTCTGCTGCATGATAATGTGACATTAACCATGTGCTAAGCTTATTGGTGTAGTGTGACATAAAATTCGTTGCTAGCATGTGTGAGATGCTTCATGTCGGACACGAACGAGGTGTTAGCCAGTGTGATGTTTGTAAATATCTAACTCATATCTCGATAGCACGTATCGAATAGTTATAAGGTTGTACCGTTTTGAGCTAAACACATCAATCAATGTTAATGTGCCAATTTCTTAGCAAAATTGAAAGTCAGACTATAATGTTACGAATGTAAAAAGTGATAGGTAGTATATAATTGATTATGATTTATGAACTATTTTGACACGTCGGTTGTTTTAATTTAAAACGTTAATTTATTTAAATGTTTATAATCAGATTTTATAGTCAATGTGGGTAAGACCGTCTTTAAAAACCAGGACCATAATGTATTTGTACGTACACGTCATTAAAACGTCTTGTTTTTTTAACAACATTGTTATAGTACCAACGGCAGGGCATTTCTCAGAGCGTAGACGGACATCTCATTCTTCTGGCTCACGTTTTTTTGGAAGTGGCTGAATGATTTGAGTCGCTTAACTTCAAACCCGGGTAGATCCACTCTACCCATAGGGTGCATATTTAATTGCATTTGTCTACTTTGTATTTGTTTTCTTTAAACTTCAACATTATTGGCAGAGTGGATTTAACCGGATTTGAAGGTAAGCGACTCATTTAAGGTTGGTTTTGGTTGTCATATTGAGAAACGGTTGCTGTATCTGACGACCGAAAATAGTACAAAAAGATGCAGCCACTTCCAAAAAAACCGAATGCCCGACAGGAGTTTTACAGTGCGAGGTATGAGTGGGCCTACTCATAATAATGCCTATTAGATACTTACAACAGACGGTCTTCCCCATAACGACTGAACCTAAATGTTAAATAAGATTTGTCTTTAAAAAAATAATAATGATGTTAGAATATGGTTAAGTGACGTTTTTCTATAAAAGTGTTGTAAATAGATACAATAATACTGCCAATTTTGTGAAAATGTATGACGTTGACAAAAAAAAAGACGAAACGCCGATATAATAACACATCATCGATTTGCGATAATGTTTTATTTATTATTGTAAATATTATAGGCCTCTAAACGGTTTCTTCTTCAATGACGATAAACGTAATAATCGTTGCCAAAACTAACCTAGCAAAATGTATTTGTACTTTTTTTACCTTACTTTATTGCAATACAATAAGTTAAATATGTATGTAAGAATATACATGTGTATAAATGGGCTCCACTTAACGTAACAACTATAACAAATATTCATGCAAACTTCCTAAGTAATAGAAAAATATTGTTCAGAAATCGTCTTAGCTGAGTATCATACTGATATTCAAGTGGCACTCCAATAAAGAGGCGAATTCAAAGACGTTTGAAGCTTATCTGATTTAAATATTCAACAACATGATACGTGAGCATCGCGTTGAAATACAATCAAATTGTTATCATGTTTTATGTTTATGTTATGAAAACGCCTAATGTAGGTGATACGGTAATATTGGAGCCTTAAAATATATGAGTAATATCAAGCCATATAATAAACAATACTTACAGTGATATGACGTATAAAACGATCTAAGTTCAGTGATTTTTTAATATTTTGTATTTGTACATCCACACATCGGTCAACTGTATCGCATTGTAATGTAATGTTAGGGATTATGTGTATAAAAGCAGAAATATTTATAATGATTAAACAATTTACACATACAACAAAATGACCACTAATTGAAATGTTGTGCTAATTAGCGTTGTACGGAGTTAATAATAAACAAGTTGCGGTTTCATATTTGCCTAAATGACCAGAATAATGTTAAACAACTTATAAATAAATCTTTGTGCCGAAAAAAATACAGGTCACTCCCGATATGACAAAATTTCCAAGTGAAACTAGATTTAACTTATACATATACCACTACCTAAGTTATATTAGGTCAGTGCGGCTAAGTCCGGCATATTTTATTTTGAAGGAAAGTCCGTCATATGCGTCTTATACTGTTTAATTAGTTGGTAGACGGACTTTCCTGATAGACGGTCTTACCCACATTGACCTTCAACAAAAGCCTAATTGTAAGACGACGGGAAAACAACAGCATTTTTAACAAACAAAAACTAACCATCATAGGGTCTCAGTATAAACTTAGCAACCAACTTCGCTTCTTATTTCTCATCTTTTTGAAATTGGAAAGGACGCATTTAATTACATTAATTCCGTACATGGCGTGAAGAACTTGATAACGAGATATTTTGGTAGTTATCAAGTTCTTCACGCCATGTACGGAATTGGTCTTCCCGACTTTCCTAATATCAAATATCACGAATGAAAATGCCACCGTTTTGCAGGTCAAAAGGAAAACATGAGGGAAAAAAAATTGATGATCTGCTCAAATTATGCCAAGAAAACTTCGAATAAATTAAGTATTATAATAAGACGTCATGCTCCCCGGCAGAACCACCTGAAGTTTAATAAACATGAATATGTCAAAAAAAATCTACATTATATCTACAAAATTCTACGACCAGTTGGAAAAATTCTACATGCCTAGTTTTTTTATAAACCTTGTTGTAAAGTGGTTCTGCCGCAGAGCATCTTCCCAGCAGAACCACTATGATATTTTTCTTATTACAAGTACTATTGACGCATTTATGATACCAAATAATTCTACATCAATTCTACAGGTATCTAGTATACTTGATCTCTCACTTTATTTTGTATACACGAAGTTACGACATTTCGAAAATTTTACTATAAACAATTTTCTGAGCGCCTGCACACAAGATTGTAGCAAATTATGTGTACGTATATTGTATTGTTGTATTTCTGTTGAATTACGCTTTTATCGAGTTTATGAATGTGGGTAGTTATAAGAATGTAGGTAGTTTTCGACACTATGTATAATTACAATAACCTTAGTAGAATAAAATTAGCGATGACTTGGTTTCGAATCGATGCCAGCATTTTATACGTACACATAATTTGCTACAATCTTGTGTGCAGGCGCTCAGAATTGTTTATAGCAAAAATTTCGAAATGTCGTGACATCGTGTATACAAAATAAAGTGAGAGATCAAGTATACTAGATACCTGTAAAATTGATGTAGAATTATTTGGTATCATAAATGCGTCAATAGTACTTGTAATAAGAAAAATATCATAGTGGTTCTGCTGGGAAGATGCTCTGCGGCAGAACCACTTTACAACAAGGTTTATAAAAAAACTAGGCATGTATAATTTTTCCAACTGGTCGTAGAATGTTGTAGACATAATGTAGATTTTTTTTGACATATTCATGTTTATTAAACTTCAGGTGGTTCTGCCGGGGAGCATGACGTTATAATAAGTTTGTAAATTTACGTTCCAACCTCAATTTTAAATTAATAAATACTTTTAATAATATTGTGACACTTTTATTTCTTAACTTTCTTTTCTTTCCATGATGTTTATAATAATTGTTATGTTTGCTGTTTTCTTTCCCAATATTTTAAGGCTCTGCAGGCATAGCCAACATGTACACGATAGTATCTGCAATCACTAACGACTTACCCCCTTATTCATAAACGTTTGTTAACTTAACAAGCCGCTAATAATTGTTTGTCCCTTTTGCTCTTATGGACACATTGTTAAGACCGAAAGGGACAAACAATTATTAGCGGCTTGTTAAGTTAACAAACGTTTATGAATAAGGGGGTTAATCGCTAACGGCGTAGTTATTTGCCTAGCCAACCAGACGCTCGATGTGGCATACTGAGTTTCCCCAAAGCAGGCTACACTAGATGATCAATCAAAATGGGTCAGTGGGAACTGGGAAAAAATCTAAAACTATAACCAGATACAGACATTTGTACTTGGGCCATGATTCCCAAGAACAAATGTCTGTATCTGGTTATAGTTTTAGATTTTTTCCCAGTTCCCACTGACCCATTTTTAACCGACTTCAAAAAAGGAGGAGGTATGTATGTTACCCGATATCTCCGAGAATAGTGAACCGATTTTAAAATTTATTTTTGTGATCGAACGTGTATTACCCCGAGATGGTCCCGTTGGCACCAAGTTGCGGTCTGATGATGGGATCTTGGAGAAATCGAGGGATCTCTTCAATTGTTATAGGTACATGTATGGCGCTTTTGGTAATTTTCATTCATTTACAAGAATTTGCATTCAGAAAGTAGGATTTGAGGAAACCAATGATAGAAAGAAATCGAGAATCTTGGAGAAACCGGTTGAAGTCGGTTTTTTAAATTTTTAATTTGGTGATTATAATTGATCATCTAGTTGATTTTAAGGACAAGTAAAAATGCATTATGTATTTAAAAAACATAAAAATATGTATAGATAGTTCCACGAAAGTTGAGGTCACGCACACATCAACATTTCATGTAAACACACGGGGAATTTGAAATTAGTGTTATTTTTTGTACTGACAGCAAACCTAATTGCAACTGTAAGATCGACCAAAAAGTTTGTTCAAGGGATTTGCTTCAATATTTTGACGCAAGTCATTTATTCATTTACTAAATTTTTGCAATTAGTACTTCATTTGGATGTGTATGTAAAATAGTTCGGTACTCGAAACCCGATTATTGAAAAAAAAGAACGTCATTATTTGCTTAAATACGTACCTACTAGATTAAGATGCAGGTACACTCAACAACAAACTGTGGTCACTCGGCTATTGGGTGGCAATACAGTCGAAAAGTAGTAAACTACATTTTCTGTTGTTGTTACTGAGTATTTATCTTATGATCTTAACTTGTGCTGTCCATACGTAACATTACCGTATCCGTACTAAATAACGAATCCCTCATGAGATGTTAATTTCATTTGTACAATTAAGTACACAAAGCTTTACCATTTCTCATGACAATATCCTAATCCCTGGTCTCATAACCATGCAAATGTTACATTACATTTCAAATACGACCAACACTAATAGAGACATTTTCGTAGTAATAGTAAACACCCCAAAAGCAATTCATAAAGATAATTACTCCAGATTTCTCTATTACGCTTATAATGGTGTTGCCTGAACTAATAAAAGTCCTGCGTGCTTACCATGAGTTAGCGCCTGTGAGTTCAACGCAAAGTTACTTTCTATCCCTTTCAATACGCAAGTATAAGCGAGATGGATAGAAATAGAAATCGTTATCGTTTACTCGATACGTAAAGTAGTCTATCACCCTTACACTGATGAATTGGAGCGAGCGTGATGGATTAACGTATCAACTAAATGCTACCGTAAACGTTGCTTGCCTACTCGTGGTAAGGACACTGAATATAAAGATAAGAAATCAGGTAAAGTTAACCCACGTTCATGCTGGTTTTACTACTTTTATACGACGTAGGTGTGCAAACTTGTTTCTGCTCATTTATACGATCTAATAAAAGGTAGTACCTATCAAATATCGCGTTGTCGTGAAGTAAACAGCTTTTATTTTATTTTTAGTACGCTACTATTGGTTGGTCGGTATTGGAAACGAAAAATAGGATTTCACTGTTATTATTTTTTTAAATACAAAGTTCTCTCAGTACATGTCCGATCATTTGCTTACTGACTCATTTTTGAAGTTATAGATTTTATCTATTTTAAAATTTGTTATGTGCGTGTTTTTATTTATTTAATCTTTATTGCACTTTAAATAAAGCACATAAGGCGGATTTAATAGTTTTAATACCTTAACACTTTAAGCGTGGGGAACACCCGAGGGGAGTTCTCTGTGGGAGGTCCATTTTCGCTACAATGCGGAAAAATCACGGGATCGGCTACGAGCGTAGCGCGTAGCACTCGTCCGCAATGAAAGTGTTAATTACTTACTTACTTAATTCTCTACCAGTCAATCATTAGGCCAAACAGAATTTAAAAGTATTGGTGCGGTGAAAGACAAAAGTAAAAGAAAATTAAAACAGCAAACAAAAAATGCTACTATAAATATGAATACACAATAAAAAAATTACGAGACGAGACAAGTTTTTTGTAAAAGGTCCAAATTTGTAAGCTTAATTACCATGAGGACGAAATCGGCTTATACCTATATAGAAATGATCTGTCTAATTTATGCATGCTTATGGTAAGCGACAAATTGGAAGCTGTTACTAAAAATGCTCACACATTATTAATTTGCTAACTGAAAACCTAGGGTAATTACTAATTACGTTTCCACTTAATTATGAAAAAAAAATCGGGAATATTCTGTATCAAAAATGCGAACGTATCAACTATAAATAATTATTGATTAATAGTAGGTATTGCTAAAATATATATTATTAATGTAGCTATGGCATAAGGACAAAAGGCTTTGCAATGACAAGTATTTTATAACTAGTTACCGTCATATTCCCCCGCCTAAAAACATTAGTATCCAGTCTGTTTTCAAAAAGCAGGTTCTAATAAAAAAGCCTTGTTTTAATTAAAGCATTGTCTGAAAAGTCCCACGGGCAATACGAGTAGAAGCCTACGTCCTGGTTGAATGTAACATTGCAACGGGGGCTGGGAGCGCGAATGTTTGTCATAATTATACAGAGTGGCCAAAAAGGCACTGCAACCCCATTGCCAATAAGGTAATGGGACACATAATAGCCCCCTGAGGGAACCGTAGGCGTGAATGTTAGGCTTTGGAAAGAGCTCGTCAATAAGCTTCATCGTATTTTCGTGATGTAGTAGCAGGTTAGTTGTATGTATATATATGTATGTTTGTATATATGTTTATGTATATAAATGTATTTTGTATATACATTATAATTACGTTTATTTTATTTTTGTTTCCTTTATTTTGATTTTTACACGTATATCCCGCACCACAGCTTTTTTTCTGTTTGGCCTGATGGTTGACTGGTAGAGAATGCCCTCTGTGCTCATACATTTTATTTGTGCTCATACATTTACAATAAAGATTAAAAAAATAAATGTTAGGCAATAATGATTATAGTGTGGTACGTTACGAAACTGGTAGGTATAATGCTCGTGAAGATCATTGTGTTCATGATACACTGGCAAGAGCCTGGTTCGAGTCCCAGGTCGACCAATGGAAACTCGACCAGATTGCAGCCGTTACATACATGATTATTACGCTCATTTGTTTTGATCGTTTGTTTACAAAAATATTGAACGTTCATTTTTGTACATTGAATATGAATGAAATGAATGAGACCGATTAAAGTAATGTGGTACGATAACATTTGACACTAAACACGTAAAAAGACGTAATGAGAGGTATTGATCATGCCTTGGATTTTTTGTTTAATTTAATTCTATGTTCAGTCCAAGGCAAAATGTATAGGTGTATATTAAAATGCTCAAAAACATGTCCCAGTGCACTTTATTTCTATGTAGTAAGAACGTCGTAACATATAGCTTTAACTTAGTCAAATTACATCAGGATCATTATTCAACGATTTTCGTGCATGTCATAATGTTACATGTTGACACAACAGTGTATAAGTCAATCTAGGATATATTAGTAGTTATATTCATTTATTCATAGTTTAAGTGCAGTGACTTACAGACAATATAATTATTAATTAATCACTCACTATAGATTTATTATTACTACAGATTTTTATTTATGTTGTGTCGTTTTTTGTATCAACAGTACTTTCAAATTCTTTTCTGATTCCGGTTTGATAATATTTGATAGTAGCCCGTTGTTTTCGTTAAACCGTGGGATATGAGGCCACATTGGCAATGCCGCAGTGGTTGTTGCGGTTCCTAGCCATCTTGATGTACCCGTCGATGCCCCACGACTTGCCCCAGGAGTTCTTCACGAGCCAGTAGTCCCCGCCGTGGGAGTCTGAGCCGTAGCCTACAACAAGGACCTGTGAAAAAGGATTAGTTTTAATGTGATTCCGGAGAAGAGAGCACACTTCTGAAACTTAAACTTGTTTCTATCAAAATCCCAAAACCTCACTGGCAGCGGGAATGCACTTCAAATAAAATAAAATTTGCGTTAATTTTCAACATCACAATATTGACTAAGATTTTAACTTAAAAATGATGATAAATAAAATTGTGTATTTTTGTAAAGCATGCCGTCTTCGAAAATATTAAGTATCTTAGAGTTTCTTTATCACAATCAATTTTAAAAGTCACTAGGCCGTTACGATATCACCCGGCCTATTTACGAGTTTTTCACAAGTCGTGCACTTATAATTCTAAAAAACTTCATTGTCCTGGTGATTTGAAGCACTATTCAACGTTCTATATAGCTCTGTTTGTTATTGTATGTTCTCTATCGTCTGTAAGCTTTCGCTATTTAAAGTAATTTAAAGTACTTTTTATCTTAGAACCTATGTAAACATTGGAGCACGGTGGCGCCCTCGCCGTTTAGTTTTTTTCTTCCATTATTTTGAAAACTGTACAATTTACATACATCAATTAAAGCTAACTAACCTAACCTATATCTAAAGGTGCACTCAGACCAAACGAGCATTCGCTGTTCTATCCCCCACTCAAATCAACGAATCACGTTCTGTGTAACGATCGAATTTCGTAGAGTAGGGGGTTAGAATAGCGAATGCTCGTTTGGTCTGAATGCACCTTAAGATGGGCCCTTGTGGTATTCTACCGAGTATGCTGGCGGTATCTCCTCGCTGTATCGCAATGCCGTCGCAATCTCAACTCATTATGTTTACGGTCGATTCCATAAACATTTTCATACAATAACTTACCGCATTCGGTGAAGGAAAACATCGTGAGGAAACCTGCATACATCCGCGAAGAAATTCAAAGGTGTATATGAAGTTCCCAACCCGCTTAGGGCCAGCGTGGGAATTATAGCCCAATCCCTCTCATGTAGTAGTGGGACATTATATAGGCTGAAATATTATTATTTATATTATAACTTACCGCATGGTTAGGACTATCAGTCCTGCAAGACGGGTCATAGTACACCCCTTCTCCGTATTGTTGGAAGGTGTTGGGAGCATCGATGGCAACT
>JALPQI010025504.1:0-13675 GCA_025490895.1 Thaumatotibia leucotreta
TTGGGTAATTCAGATTACAAAGAGGGTTTTCTGAAATGACGTTCACCAGGGCGGCAGAACTGAGGCGTCAGGTCCAGAAACTTGTCTAAATTCTCAGTGCGCCTATAGTTTCGTGTTTATATGTTTTGTATGAGTTAATAAGATTATGCAAAAAAATAAAAATACCTTTAAGTTAGTTTTTTTTGGAGGCTACATAATTATGTTTCTTAGCGGAACCTTACGGCTAAGTGGCGCCAACTAGTGGCAGACGTTTTCGAGAAAACCCTCAATGTAATGGCGGGTGGGCTTGTCGTCTGCTGTGTAATACCGGCCTTAATTATAAATTCAAAGGCTGGTAGCAGGGTCATACTTTGACATCCTGGCAACACTGGCTGTTCTGTCACTACTCCTTAATGTCACTGTCAGACTGTCACTACTTATACTTACTGCTACTGCCCAAGTGCCCAACAAAATCCACTTTTTAAGCGATACATATTGTTTAATATCGTAATCCTTTATTTATTTATTTCTTATAATGTTTAAGTACACAGCGTTTCAACAAAGAAAACATTCTTCATTGCGACTGTGTTTTTGGATATCGTGTACTAGAATTTGATGTACATACTGTGACTTTAGGTTTACGAATTAGTTGTAGAGACAATCTTAATGTTGTAGCATACACTTGAAATGCATAGTTTAAGGATAATTTAGTATCCATTAACTACACAACCTGTCATTCGCGTAAGCTTAGCTTACGTTCTGATACGAGATAATAACATATGATCTAAGCAGAGTTACATGCATTTCTGAGTCTTCAGTAAATCGAGTGTTGAAGTCGCTATGGAAACTGTTTGGGTGAAGCCGGAGCCCTCATGGGAGGGCTACGAACAGACCCTGGGTCCTCCCGCCGGTGAGCAAATGAACTTAAGCTTCATTCTTCCTTGTTTTATCAGCCTCCAATGCCTTCATAGCCTATTTGGTGACTCTAGAGCAATATTTCCGTACATGCCGTGAAAAACTTGATAACTCGAGATATGTTGGTAAAGGAAAAAGAGTTTAATTTGTGATAAATTGAAGTTCCAATTTCTTCTAACTTTCATGGAATTATCAACTTCTTCATGCCATGTACATTTTTGTGTGTTTATTTATCACAAATATTTGGTTGTTGATCATGCCTGTCTTTGTATTTATGTATTTGTATCTATCTATTATGAAAGTATGTCGGCGCTAGCAGCTCCACAGCATAAGCAATGCTTGACGGCGGTGAGCTGTTATCATACTAAATGACATATCACGTGACATTTAGTATGAAAACAGCTCACCCCCGCTGAGCATTGATCATAAGCCTTAATTGAGCTTACTGTGGGACTAGGTTGCTTTGTGTAAGATGTCCCAAGGTATTTATTTATTTACTACATTTTTGTTGCAACTTCGTTTTAGTTGTTTATTAAAAATAGATTGTTTACCATACTTATCCTAAAGAACAGAGTATTTATATGAAAATCAGCTCTTCTCAATGAAATTGTTTGTCACAGGGCAAGAAAGGGAGACACAGCCTACAACAGACACTGGCACGATGGTGAATGTCACAGTGAAACAAGAACCTTTAGAAGACCATATTGGTGAGTTAAGCCCACCAGGGGCGTCCAATCCAAATATTGGAAACCTTCAAATTGACGACAACAACATATAAGGTGCAATCTGCGGTTTTTTGTCATCATAGATAGAACTTTGTATGTTGAATCTGCTATGAAAAAAAATCGCAGATTGCACCTTATATGTTGTTGTTGTCGAAATATTCTGCCCATTTCAGTGTTTGAATAATACGGCATGAAGTATTTGAATATTTTTTTTAATAGCCAAAAATTATAATTCAGGCACTACAGCATTACATACGTCACTAGATAGGTTTTCCAATACCACATACTTTTTAAAACTGTTCATAGGCCACAATATTTGTGTTAAATAAATACACAAATACATGCCCTCACTGGGATGCGAACCCGGTACCTCCAGCTTCATAGGCAGAGTCACTACCAACTAAGCGAAACATTTTGTACATGATACAAATACTTAAATACATATGAAACATGACCAAGGAACATAAATAAATGTCCTCACCGGGATTCTGTGCTATGGAGGCTGACCAAATATTTGATATTCACAAGTGCTTTACGGCGAAGCGTTAGCATGCTATTTTGCATGGTCCCAACCACGCAAAATAGGCACGTATGATGTCGTGTTGCGGAAAAATGGCCAGAATACAATACCATAACCGGGTCCCCTTTAATATGCCTAATATTAATAGTCCTAATATGAATTCGCATAACGGATTTGGCATAAATAATTAAGCATAATATTGAATAGGCAAAATCATAAAATTCCATAATGCTTAATACGCATATTACTGATTATGCATAATTGAAATATGCATAACATTATTAAATATAACTTTATTCGTCCTAATATGGATTAGCATAAACTTAGAAATCAAGCGAATGAGGCAGATCAGGGTAAAACCAAGACAGTAAGGCTAAGTTCAAAAGACTAATAAGCAGGAGCGACGAAGCGAAGTTGAAGCCTAGCTTTCGTCGATATCTCCTACACATCCTAATGAACACGTCAGATACAATCAATTAAATAAAACATTAGGTATTTAATAATCAATTTTATTAGTAAAGAAATCACGTCTTGGTAGGCGCATGAGGCGCACAGTACAGAATGTGTCCCTATTTAATACGGGCGTATATTTGAATGATGCTTAAAATAGGATCTAGGGAACCTATTTATAGTCCATTATATTACGGCAACGTATGTATGGGAAAAGTTCACATTCGGATACCAGCACCAAATTTTAGTATGTTGTTAAATATGTCATTCTGTATCCAAAACTGTCGGGAGACACTCTCTCAAAGGTCAAGGTCACCAGTAATGACGTCTTCAAAATGGCTGCTGCCTAATTTTGAAAAGCGCTTATTTGTTCCTCAACCGCCCAACATACACCATTATGTGTAGTATCAATTGAAAGGTTATTAAATATGCTCTAACTTTGTCTTTTTGTGTTATAGCGTACATCTAAAAATAAAAAAAATATCGCGGAAAGAATAAAAAAATTTTTTTACTCTTTTCGTACAATGTACATTTCATCAGGAAACAAGCGGTATTAGAAAATAATATTGTACTACATAAATGTAGCTAAACTATTATACTAAAATAAACAGTTTAAATCATCGAAATCGGTTGAAAATAAACAAAGTTATGTCATTTTCTATATTCCGCGGCAAACGCCATACACCCGCCATCCGCCCGCTCGCCAGTTCGAAAATGTTAATTGCACCCAAACTATGCAATTGATTTACACTGATAAGATATGAACTAAAAGCCAATTAATTATACAAATACTAGTTGTCTTAAAAATACTGTTGTTATTAAAATAAAATACATAATTTAAGAAAAAAACAAATTAAAAGACATAGGTACTTAGAGTAAGGTAGGAAAAAGGTAACAAATTGATAATAATAACTTCTAACTATCAATGAAAGAATATTATGTATATATATATTTCAAGGATTTATTCTGAACAGTAAATTCTGGAGTAAGTTCCTTCACATACACAAAGAAGAGTGCAATTTAAAACGTTTTTTACGCATACGCATACGCCAACATGGACAAGGCAAGTTCTTTCTTCTTTTTTCCAGCTCCAATCGCAGGGATCAATTTTCTTGTGGATAAGGCAAGGCACTTCGTCCATATCTTCGTTTGTTTGTAGCATGGTTCGCTTTAGATGTTGAGTCAGTTTCAGTGCATCTTTTGTTGGTGAGATGCTTTCAATACTCAATACTCAATCATTTATTGCTTCCACACAGTTTACAAGGTATTATGTGAACATAAAGTGTTTACCGCTATTTAGTTAGGCGAACGCAGTCCTTGAGCGTGTCTCCGCCTATCTATCGTAGCATACGATGTTTGGGATAGAGTATTGAGTAAACTGAAAGAAATAGAAGCGGAGAGAGAGTGGAAAGAGGGAACCACTGCCAGGCAAGCTAAAATGACGTGAGGAGAACCCGATACTTGACGAAGTTGGAAAAAATTGACTTGAGGATGTTGATCAGAATTATTTCGAGAAACAACACCCTCAACAGATATCTTAAGGTGATGGGAATAAGTAATTAAGCAGCCTGTCCACATTACGGGAGAGACGAAACTAGTCAGCATGTTCTGGTAGAATGCATTTTGTAGATACGCAGCGGCATTATGTGTTGAATATCCCTGCAACTTATCGGTGTTCTTTCTCCTCACTCATGGACGTGTCGATGTCCATGAGTTCTTCCCTGGGGTCGCCCAGGGATATTCTACGGTTCTGCAAAAATACAAGGAGGCTAGAAGAAAATAATGTGGTAACGCAGCCGTGACATTAACCTACGGCTCCAGCAACGGGAAAATGATGAATGAGCACACCAGATACTCGACAGCCCACTCGATTCCGGCCGAAACATAACATAACATGCAATGAAAAGCAATCAAAGACATATCAGCAATGAACGGATCGCATAAGAAATTAATCAAACTTACAGGCAGTCTCTTCAAACAAGCTAACTATCTTATCATCGTGTATCGAGAGCATGTAAATCCTTTCCAGGGCAAGCAACTCTAAACATCAAAGTTTCCGTCCCTCTAAAAAAACCCTCGCCCTCATGTATGGTAGTTATTTGTTTCAGCGGCGGCTGTGTGTAAAATAATATTCTGGCATAGGCTGGTTCGCGTGAAGACGAGAGCATAGTCACGGAGAAAGAAGTGAGGACTTTACCTTTATATGTACAGATTACAGTTGTCATTCCAACGGAATATTCATTATTAGTTGAAACAATTCTGCTGTTACGAACTGATGTAAGCTGCTTGCCCTGGAAAACGATTTCCGTGCTCAGTATCGTGCTTTATATTGTTAGCTTGTGTGAACAAACTTTGCCTGTAGGTAAGTTTGATTATTTTTTTATGCGATCCGTCCATTGCTGAAATATCTGGGATTGCTTCTAATCGCATACTTCGTTTGCTACGATGAGCAGGAGGAGTCGCGCTCACGGCCAGAGTTCACAACAAGCATGTAAAGAGGAGTTTCAAGGTTGTAAAAATAAGCTAAGATGCTAAGGTCACGTCCTTCGCCGACCGGACAGTCATGTCGTGGTCGTGATAAACTATCTGTCCATGGCTACTGGAAAGAGGAAGGCCGTCCACCACTTGGATGACGAATGTCCAGAGATACTACAAATTATATAACAATTAATTATAGCCAGACGGAATGATTTAATATGAATATAAAGCTATCGAAACATCTCACCTTAATTTATGATCTCACCAACTAAAGATGCACTGAAACTGAATCAACATCTGAAGCGGACCATTCTACAAACAAACGAAGATATGGACGAAGTGCCTTGCCTTATCCACAAGAAAATTGATCCCTGCTATTGGAGCTGGAAAAAAGAAGAGAAAGTATTTGTCTATATTCCAGTTCCATTGTGGAAAACGATTCCTGATGCAAGTGCTAGTTGCAAAGAACTTGTGCCTTGTCCAGGTCCACGTTGGCGTATGCGTAAAAAACGTTTTAAATTACACTCTTCTTTGTGTATGTGAAGGAACTTGCTCCAGAATTTACTGTTCAGAATAAAACCTTGAAATATATTAAATATTATACATAATATTCTTTTATTGATAGTTAGAAGTTATTATTATTCATTTGATACCTTTTTTCTACCTTACTTTTTTTTAATTTGTTTTTTTTCTTAAATTATGTATTTTATTTTAATAACAACAGTATTTTTAAAACAAGTAGTATTTGTATAATTAATTTGCTTTTAGTTCATATCTTATCAGTATAAATCATTTGCATAGTTTGGGTGCAATTTACATTTTCGAACTGGCGGGCGGGCGGATGGCGGGTGTATGGCGTTTGCCGCGGTATATAGAAAATGACATAACTTTGTTTATTTTTAACCGATTTCGATGATTTAAACTGTACATTTTAGGATAATACTATGGCTACATTTTTGTAGTACAACATTTTTTTCTAATACCGCTTGTTTCCTGATGAAATGTACATTGTACGAACGGAGTAAAAAAAATTTTTATTCTTTCAACGATATTTTTTTTATTTCTAGATGTACGTTATAACATGAAAAGACAAAGTTAGAGCATATTTAATGACCTTTCGATTGATACTACACACAATGGTATACGTTGGGCGGTTGAGGAATAAATAAGCGCTTTTTGAAATTAGGCACTAGGCATTTTGATGACGTCATTACTGGTGACCTTGACTTTTGAGAGAGTGTCTCCCGGCCGTTTTGGATACAAAATGACATATATAACAACATACTAAAATTTGGTGCTGGTATCCGGATGTGAACTTTTTTTCCGTAATATAATGGACTATTACCTATACCATGATTTCTACGATCACAAAACGATAGGTAACTGTATCCCGTAAAAAATACACACGCCGTATTTATGAACATTTTAAATTGCTAGGGTAAAAATGTGTGTGATAAATAAAATAATCAATGTTTACTACAAGAATATAAGTAGGTATACATGTATGTCAGTCAATAAAATATGTCAAGTCCTAAACATTACCTTTTTATACCTACGCACAACACACAAGTAAAAAAAAAAGTCTAAACTAGTTTTAAATTAGAAGCAATATATAAGGTCCTAATTTATTAGATGCAGATATTTTTACAGCTGATAGTACTCGGTCTCTGGAGTATATTAAACCGTGAAACATTATAGCTTTTACGATATTTTTTGGAGAAAACGGAAAAACAAATTTTCTACGTAAAAACACCCTGCTTATGTGATTATTAAATGAAAACTCATTGAACAGATTCTATTACCTCTTTTACGTACCATTTAACTGGAACTGGCCACTTCACGTCGATAAATTAAATACTTGATTGTCAATGTCATGTTATTTTCCGTTGGATTGTGTCGTTTGATGACATGACAGACAGTGTTATTGTGACATGTGATAATGCACATGATGATTTTTTTTTGACAAAATTATAATTATTTTTTTTATTAGGAAAATGAAATCAAAAAAGTTACATATGAAAAGATTTCTTCATTTACATTTAAAGTTTTTTTTTTTATGGTATAAACGATTTATTATTAAAATACGACATAAAATTTAAAAAAACAATATAAGGACTTAACTTAACTACCTATAAATAAAAAATTTGGCCTAAATCGCTGTCAGTGGGCAAGGTACCCAGAAGGCTGGCCGCATTCCCCCCGTTGTATTGCTATACTTAAACGTTGTGCAAGGTACTGGCCAGCCCTCTGGTCGCCTGAGGTCTCTCTTAGGCGAGCCGCTAGATCGTTAAAAAGTCCATGCGCACTTGGCCCCCATGGCCCCAAGGTCTCCACACCAAACGCCGCAAATATGTAGCTGGTTCCTAAAGCAGCATATTTGCGGCGCTTGAGACTTTCGGCTAATGATGCCGCGGCGCCAGCAGCAACGCCGGTGGCCGAAACATGGGACGGCGCCAGAGTGTCAACGCAGGTGGCGTCCCAAACTAGCGGCCGACCCATGCTCCAGGGCACCAGCGTCATTCCGTCAGGCCTCTTGCCGTCGTCCCTGGCCAGACCGTTGGGCTGTAGGACGGCCGGTATTTTCGCACTAACAAGGGCGCGACGGATAACATCGTTGATGCTGGCGTGACGGGGGATCCTTCCAGCGCTTCGGACACATGAAAGGCCATAGTGGCCAAGTGTGTCCACCATTGTGCCACACTGACAGCGATGTGGTTGGTTTGTAGATGCCCCTAAACGTAAGCTAGCTGCCAGGCGAAATGTGGTATTGTCAAGGAGAGTACCAATATTTGATGAGGGTAGGGCATGTAGCCACAGACCCGACTCCCATTCCGCAGTTGCAAGGAGACGAGCTCGGTCTGTCGAACTAGTTGACGTGTTTAAAAGGTTATCCCGTACTAGTCGACAGAGTGGCTCGTCCCACTGTCTCTGCGAACAAAGATTGGCAGGCGGGTCTGTGTTGGGACAGGTTATAGACCAAACGTTCTTGGCCTCGGAGCAGTGTGCGGCTTCTACGGATCCAATGGAAGGTTCTAGTATTTTATTTATAAGGCTTTGAGCACCATGCACCGAGGACAAGAACGCAGGTAGGGCAACAGAAGAAATTTGGCGGATACCCATGCCACCCAACCTAATGGGAAGGCTAGCCTGGGTCCATGATCTATGGTCAAAATGGATATTGAATATGGATGTGATTGTTTCTTCTATTATAAAATCAAATTTTGATACTAAAGTGGGATATTTCCAAAGATGAGTTGCGCGGAGTAGGTATGTAAGTTTTGGGACGAAAAGGCAGTACTTTATGATTGTATAGGCTGAATGAATGTTAATTTTGGCCAAACGGTGTGACGTTGTTTTAAAATTTTGAATTATAGAGTCCACAAAACTTTCAAAGGATTGGTCTAAAACGGGACAACCAAGGAGGTGAAGCGATTCTTTATTTATAATTTTGATACCCGGAGCTAGTTGTCTAAAAAGGTCGATTGTGTTGTTCTTGTCTGGACAAAAAGTTCACATTTGGAAAAGTTTAGTGAAAGACCAATAGATGTCATGTCTGTAATTATTTTTTTCAAATCTTCGAGGACAGAGAATGCTTCACCACCAATAGTCCCGTCATCTAAATACCATACGTTTAATTTTGAATTTAGTTCTTTAATGATGGGATGTATAACGAGGCTGAAAATTGCTGGGCCGAGGGGGTCACCTTGTTGGCAACCTACAGATGAAGCCAGAACGCTGGTTTTATATAATAATTTGGAAGGAGAACTATAACACTGCCAAAGAAATTTATGTATGAGGGGAATTTTATCTTTTATTTGGGCCAACAAGGCGCCCCTGTCTGCAGAATTGAATGCGTTGCAAACATCCACTTTAAGCAGAACTTCGCCTGCATTTTGTTCAAGGAATGTTCTTACGGCATGCACGGCGGCTTCGCATCCGCTTTTGGAACCAAACCCTAGCTGGGCAGGTTGAAGTTCTGGTGTAAGCTCCGAAAGGATGGACCGGCAGGCGATCTTGGCGACTAGGCGTCGAAAAGTGGTACCAACCGCTATGGGTCGGATGCCGCCATCCTTTTTCGTCAAAGCACAAAGGTTGGCTCCATACAAGATGTCCTTAATTCCGTCAGGGACCTGACCGGCCAGCATGATGTTCACCAAGGCCGTCAGATTCTTTAAGAGTGTTTCCCCCGTTTCTCCGCTGCATAGGAGGTCTTTCAGGTGCTGAGGTGTCAGACCATCCAGACCTCCAGCAGAGCCATTGGGAAAAGACATTACGGCTCCAAGGACATCCTGTGTGGTAGCGATGAGGTTCGGATCATCAGGTAGTGGGGGATCAGGTAGGCGAAGGTCTGTAGCTGGAAGTGGATGTTTGTTGTGCAGGGCTGTGAGAGTCTCAGGGTTACATGGAGCTATTGCATCGTCAGAAAATAGCAAGCGGGCTGCTCCTTTTATATCACCGTCAGAAATTTTGGTCTCTACAATTTTAAATAAATTGTTGTTTGGTTTAAAATTGTGAGAAGAAGGTTGGATTAAAACATCCCTAAAACAGTTGTCTTTAACTTTTTTTGTCAGAGATTTAGAATTTTTATCAGAATTTATGTATAAAACTTTAAAAGCGAATAAAAGTAGGTTTTGCCAATTAGGTATAGAGTTATCTGAAATTATCGTTTGGATTGTCTGGGTCAGGGATTTGGACACCGATACTCTGGCACCGCGAGGTATACGTTTTAATATCGGACGCGAATGTTTCAAATTACTTAAAACTTCGTGAAAAGGTATGACCGGTCCGGTGTGGTCTGGCATAGATGGAGATGCCGGTATAATTGGCTGGGACAGTGCGGTACTTGTTAAAGGTTGAATATCGCATCTTCGGTGTATTTTTGTTAAATGTATGTTAAGACCCCTGGAGCCTTTGAAATATTTTGGATTTGGGCATTCTGGGCAGCGGATGAGATTTCCTGACGATGTAGTAGCTCCTGTAGGGCAGGAAAGGCTTCCGAGGGGCATCTACAAAGCACCAAGAGAAAAAGAAAACACTTCAAATTAACTAAAATTACAAGACAAAACTACAAAAAAATATAAACTAAACTTAAACACGTAAGTGGATAGGTAAAGGAATCGGAGAATATAAAATTGTTCAAATTGAAATTCACTGAATTTTGTCTGTCGTATCGTCGTCGTCGTTCTGGTGCAGAGCGAGATCCAAAATGTGGCTTTAAGCCTGGCTTTCCTGCGGGTATTATTTGAAGCATAGGCCATTTAGCTGCATTTGTCAGGTTCGCAAAATTTCCCTGGTCAAAACCAGACCGGCGTAGTCACAACAATAGGGCAATGTGGTGCTGTCAATCTTATTTTATAACATATTTTTTTCTTGCGACTCCCGTAAACATTTGTACACAAAACTGAGGCCGTAAGTAACACTTTTAACAATTATTTTAATGTAAAGTATCACGTGTTAAAATATCTGCAACTAATAAATTAGGACCTTGTATAGTATATAATAATATAATTTATACGTCCTAATCGACAGTAACTTGGCAAAAATATTTGGTATATGGTATCGGTTTCGCTACGCAATCTATGAGCGGTCATTATTATTTTATCTATTATATTTTATACCTTTCATTAAGTATACCAATTAGTATTATGCTCATCCTAATTATTCCAAATCATCGTTATGATAATTTACGTTATACGTAAATACATTATGCGTAATCGCTTATGCGAAATTATGCTTATGCCACTTAAATAGTATGCTTAACAACGCTATGCCAATTTGAAGTATGCGTAATAAATTATGCGAATTAATATAGACTCACCATAACCTAGTCAGTCCCAATGTACATTCCACTTGAATATCTTTTATAAACTTAATCAGGTCGGATTTCATTTGTTTGGTTGATTTTACAAACAAATGAAGTTCACCACTATTTCTTAAATTGCAAGGTTCAAAATAAGATTTTAAAAAATATAGTATGGTGGGATTTATGCGTCAACTGACTATATAACTGACGACGTATAAAAATGAAAACTTAAAAAAATATATACGTCTGAGTATTAAAAAGACAATAAAGTTAAAAAAACTAAATAAATACAAATACCTACAAATAATTTATTCATGGCAAATATAACAAGCATGACAGGACAAAACAAAACAGACAGATTTCATCACCAAAACCCGGACAACGGGAGTTAAACACTAGTTCTTAATGAAATATCGAATATTCTATCGACATCCATATGAACAATGTTTTAATTTGAAGATTACAATTATTGTGTTTCCCTAGTAGTTCAATTTCTTTTCCAGATATCAAAAAAATATATGCGATTTTTAAAATTAAAACACCAACTTTTTTAGTCTACACATTCTGATATTTCTTGTGAATAATTTTGCCTTCAGGATGTAAAAATAATCTTAACAAGCGCTTTGGAATTTTGAACGATATTCAAGCTGGTTTAGGCTTTAATTTCCGATTTGTAACTGTCATATGCATATGGTACTAAGTATTATTGTTTATCAATTTTAGATCGCAATGCCTATGATTACGTACGGTGGCATAAATTACTTTACTATTGATCAATACATTTCTAATTCATACATTTTTGGTATGGTTGTCGATAGAATAGTCGATATTTAATTCAGCACTAGTGACAAGTGCATTTTTGCTTCCGTCATCTGGGCTTTGTTCATCACTTACTATTATACCACGAAACTAATAATTATTTATACAAGTAGTATTTTTTATATATCGCCATATTTCCTTAGAGTTATTTATTACATGCATAAATCTATGGTGGGCCTTACGAGGATAGGGGCTGTTTGTTATTTTAATGTCATATATACCTATGGTGGATAGTGAGTAACCCGACAAACTTGATAGGTGTATTCCTGACCATATTTTGAGACTATAATGTCATATCGTCGGTTGACAAGCAAAAGTCACTAAGTAACAAATACCTACTTGAAATAAAGTTCGTATTTCAGTTCTAATTCGATACTGACATATGAGGTTGCTAAGAATAGTGAGTTTTGCTTGTCAGCCGACGATATGAACTTTTCTGGATTCGGCTTAGTTTAAGAGATAATGACATGTTTTTCAAAAAACTATTTTCATCATAAGTCACTGAAAAATGCCTGCCCGATTGAAATTCTTACACTAATAGTTTTAATCTTGACATACTCACTGATCAAAGTTAGAAAAAAATTAGAAAAAAAGTTTAAGAAAAATGTTCAACTAAAAACGAATTAAAAACCTTTAAAAAAAGTTCTTTTCTTACAATTAATTACTAATGTGTCTAACATGTCACATAATATTTTTACTCCTTTCGACATCAAAAATGCATTGGTCTGTCGGTATACTCACGATCGCCCTGTATACAGTGTGTTAACATGATACTGGCTTTTGTAGCCAAACCGTGAGCATTTTTCGTGTCAAAATGCTTATTTTAAAAGTAAAAAACTTTCTAAGAAAATTTAATTGAGAAGCAATGTACTTCAGAAAGAATCGTTAATTTGCTTTGACAATGACAGATCGCAGCCACTCATAACGTTTGACAACGCGTTATATTGATCGTTCGGAGGAAATAAAATTATCTTTGACTAAGAATATTTGTCAAATTTACAATTTTATTCGAAAATAAGTGTGTGATTGTAGAAAAAAGTATTGTATGCAACATTGTTTAACTGAGTCAAAAAATGCTCGTCGCGTCTTTAATAACAATTTTCATCACCCTTGCTGTCTAACGCGCCATTGGTTGCGTGCGTAGCGGGAGTAATAGAAAAGTGAAATTCCCTAGGGAGTAATAGAAATGTCAGTACGTCATTTAATAATATTATGTCTCAAAACTTATTTTTTTGTCGGTAAGTGTGATGAAAACATTGTATGCATCACGGTCGGTAAGCGGAATACTAACTCGAGTCATAAAAGCCCTCCGCTTAACGGCGTCGGGCTTCTAACACTCTCGTTAGTAATTCCGTACTTACTTCCCTTGATGCACTTGCACAATGTACTATTTCGGCTTCGCCTCAAATTGTTACCCACGCCACTCACCTTCTTTGACCTCTCTTAAACAAGGGTTGCACAATAAAATTAATTGTACGGTCAATTTCATTATTTGTCAAACGTTAATACTTGAAGATGATTACTTGCGAGTAATGCGTATTTTTAACCATTTTCGTAAAATCCTGGGCCATGGTAACGCACGGTATCAGAGATCGGACAAATGTGCACCATCTTTCGCAATAATATGGACATGATGACTATAAAGTTGATTGAATGAATAATCAAACGAATAATCTCTTGAAATTTGATTTCGAAGCTTTAGGTAACAATATACTTAAAATGTGGTGTAAATATACAAAGATTTTCATAGTTACCGGTGTCAAAGAGATAATTTTCTGAAAATGATTAAATGATTAATTATTCAACCAATTTTGGAATCAAACCATATTATTGCGAGCAATGACGCGGCGCACATTTGTCCGATCCACAGAATTAGATTTGGATAGAAGAAACAAGTTCATTCATTTTTATGGCGGCCGAGCGTGTCAGATTTTGTACTGAAGTTGTTACTTGCCTAGGATTTTAAATATGTCTCAGGCTCTTGAG
>JALPQI010025505.1:0-10810 GCA_025490895.1 Thaumatotibia leucotreta
TACACCCTGTATATTGTAGAAACGCGTTGTGGATGATTGGTGGTCTTTATAGTTATTTCCTGATTTTTGACTGATAACACAGATTTGTTGCTACATGCTACAGAACTGATGCATTTATGTACCTACTTTTCTAGAAGTTAAATGAGCGTGATTTATTTATACTACAATCAGTAGCTCTGTTAGGCTCGATTTAACAAAAAAATATTCAAAGAATAACGCTTAATTTCAGATACAAGTGTCAGATTACTATGGTGTTTTGACATTACCTACTATCCGAGAGTATTAAGCGATCTTTCGAATAAAAATTTGGTGAAATCGAGCCTTAACAGACGATAGATATTCATTGCTTTTTCTGCCCCTATTTATCTCTTTCCTCAAATTGAGAGTGTGTAATGAATACATACATGTTTCGATCCATGTCGAGCAATTATCGACTTAAATAACGTGAGTAACCCGTGTGATAAATATTTAAATATGTTTGAGTCTCACGTTAGTTATAATTATAAAATTGTGTAATGAATAAAAAATATATACAAATAAAATATTAGATACCTTCCAAGATGTTATTTTATTGTTTTAATTGTTTCACTTGTTACCATGGTGACCTAGTTAGTGGCTTGGTGGCATGATAATATATGTTTAGGATGTTCTCAAATCAACCGAAGCAAAATCGGCTTAAATTGGTAGTAAAGAGCTATAAGTCGACGTCATAAAACCAAAAACTCCACCGAGACGATATGTGCCGATCCGATATAGACGACTGTTTCGCTCCTTTAAGACGTCTTAGTCGACATAAAGCTTTTTTCGACTTGCGTCAATTCCGCGAATGATTTCGGAAGACTCACGGCACTAGAATTAATCTTAAACAAAACAAGTTCACTCAAAAACGTTATCTCTATCTTTTCATTCAAGCAATTTGCGGAACTCAGGCAATTGACACGTACATTGCCACTCGAAAAGGAAAGCATCGCTCCAACGAAAAAAGGCCTGTGTTAATGCAAAAACTACGATCGTTACGACCTTTTTGGTATGGGGATATTGCAGCAGGTGTCTGACCCAAGTCAATTATTCACTTGACCCGCCGGCCGTCTATAAAATATATTTATATCAGGTTTCCAGATGTATTTATAAATTATTATGCAGTTTGTGGTGAAGCATAATATCGTCGGCTGACAAGCAAAACTCACTATAAAAACTGTCACTACTCTTAGCAACCTATTTCAAGTAGGTATTTGTTACTTTGTGAGTTTTGCTTGTCAACTGACGATATATTTAACTCTCTTTTCATATTTTTAAGAGCATTTTATTCGTTCAAAGGAACACGCTAATTCCGTTGTTATGTTAACCGACAAAACTAGGACGTTTTTACTAAAACACTCAAAGATAACCAAGTGATATGTGAACTTAAAAAACCGACCAAAAGTATGTCGGCACATGAAAAATAACCAAGTGATATGTGAACTTAAAAAACTATGTCGGGTTTCGTACTTATTCAAGAACAGATGGGCCGATTATTATCGAAATAGTTTTATTTTTAAGTATTTTTAAATCCCACGTTTCCTGATTAATTCAAATGCCTGGGGGCATTTTTTTTGAAGCGATTATCTCCAATAAAATTGGTTTTAGAAAAATTAATCTTTTGAAACCTGACACTACTCACAGGATTACAGCAAAATAAAAAAATAATCCCCACTTCACGAGTTAAGTAGGAAAGGCATTCGATTTTTTTTCTATATTTTATTCTGTACCTAACTTGGCTGGCGTGATCAATATGTATTATATTACATTATACCAAATTACGAATCTAGTACTAACGGCAACTGAGCTAAGTATACTGCAGATAGACAGACATGATAGTTAAAACTATAAAGGTTCCTAGTTTACTACGGAACCTTAAAAAGTACTACATGTTTTTCCCAAAAACATCCATCAACACAATACTCCCCGTATACTTAAATCCCTCGCCATCTACAAACAACCCGACAGAGAACAAAGACCAACAAAAACTATTCGCAAATGAATACGCTCCGAATGGAAAAAAGAAGGATTTTTTGCGGCACCAAATGAAAAAAAAATCCGCAAAAAAGTTGATCCCGAATATGATTGGGACGAAAATAAAATCAATTCTAGGAATTAGAAATGAAAGAGTACAGTTGCAATTGGATTTCCTTGTAAAAACCGGGTATAAAAAATTTAAAAAACATGAATAAAAAATTACTGTGCATTTTGTTTGCAAATTGGAAGAGAAGCTATCTATAGGTAGATTACGTTATTTTAGTAGCTACTGCCGTGCAACAACAAAACACAGTTTAAAAGTACGCACAATATGTTTGTGTTACTACTCACTAAGGTAGTTACAATTTTAAGTTACGTGTCGTTTACGTCGAAAGTCGCATGAAATATTTTTGTCACAAAAATTGTCACTTATCAAGTTATTTTTGACGTAAAAACATGACTGACCTGTAGTGTAGCCGTACCATGCCTTAGGTACATAAGCTTTGCGTTAGCGTTTACTGTAACCGTATCGTGAGTTGGATCGTAAAGGATACGTTAGATTTTACTCGATACGCAATGCATTGTATTGCGCTCGCACCGACATTTTTAAGAGAGCGCAATGACCTGCTTTACGAATCGAGTAAAACATAACGTTATCGATACTTGTAAAGTCATGGTACGGCTACTGGATATACACGGTGTTACGCGAGCATTGCGAAAGATTTTAACTATGCATTCTAGACATCAAAATAAACAATAAATATTATGAGACCTAATGTCAGTTCCACCAAAAAAAATATATTTCTTTTCTTTGTTTTTAGGCCGATTTGAATACTTTTTAACATTTCCAGTACTTTTTATCATAAAAACAATTTGTTTAAATTATTTATTTCAATTGTTTTTTTTAGGTAGAGGTTATTTCGTCGAGTCTATTCGTATTTTTTGATTGTCAGGCAAAAGGTGTGGTAATATTAGAACACATTGTGGTAGCATTGTAATCCAAAAGGAGTTAAATGACGAGTTACGTCGAAAAACATATTTCGAAAAAAGGTTGATTATCTCTGAAACCAAGCCGAATCCAGGAAATTTGATATAACATTAAAGACTCTAAATATGGTCAGGAATCCAGCATTAAAATCTTTCGGAATGCTGACGTAACACCGTGTATAAAGTCTATCACGCTTGCACTGATACATTGCGAGTATCAGGTATTATCGATCTAGAAAACACTAATATTATATGTATACGTTACAATGTCACAATCAATCATTCAATCAAATTTTTATTGATAAAATACAATCATTTTACATCGTACGTTAATTACGACATTATTATTACATACCTAAACAGAAAATAATATCATTAGCCATACTAATAATTGAGAAAAATTTATTACATTTTGGTAAATTATTATTTATGAGAAACTGTTATGTCTTAGCTACTAACTACTAATTATATTTCGATAACATTTTACATATCTTTTTAGTGTATTTACTTATAATTATAATTGTAACCTACTTATAATTATAATTAACTAGTGGTAAAAAACTATTTCAAGTTAACTTTGCTTGCATAAAATCCTCCAATTTTATGCAAGCCACGGGCGGTAATTCGATGTTTATGAAAATCTCAATCTGGAACATTACGAAGTCACTGTAATGTACCATTTGACTCTCTTGCTAGTTATCATTTCTAAAAAGGCCAGGATGCTTAGCCAAGTTGCCAATTGCTAGCGCTTGGTAGCGTATCGTAGTTTTCCCTGTCACTCTTTCATATTAGTGCGACAAAGACAGTTAGCTGCCTTTCGCTTACGATTGAGCGTTAGCGATTGGCAACTTGGCTAAGCACCCAGTTCACGTTAAAATGTTTTTAAGCTGGCCGCTCGCCACCTAACCTATACCAAAATTCATACCTATCCAATTCGCCCCCGTTATCACATATTGTTGTCCGCAGACGTGATCCGGTACAGGATGCGGCGCGCGCGCCGGACGGCGGGCATCCGTCACCCCGGCGCCTTATCTAGTGCAGTGAGTACTCAGCCTTACACGCCATTACAGGGTCCTATGTCATACGGTCAATTTGGACTTAGAGTCAATGTTATAGTGTTCAAATTTGAAGTATGAAAATGCAACATGGAACTTTGTAATATTGGGACAGATGTGAACGTGCTTACTTCAATATGCTTAACCTCGTGAGGCCCTACGTCATATATATATTACATAACATTTTGACTTTATAGATATAGTGTCAAAGTTAAAATTCGGTTGAAGTAAGTGACGTCACCAGGCCTCAGGAGGATATAGTTCTGTTGATTGTACACGTACATGTACGATCAGGATGCTTAGCCAAGTTGCCAATCGCTAGCGCTTAGTCGTCAATCGCAGCTAACTGTCTTTGTCGCTCTAATATGAAAGAGTGACAGAGAGGGAAAACTACGATACGCTACTAAGCGCTAGCGATTGGCAACTTGGCTAAGCATACTGGTGTTCCTACGATTGGTGTTCGATGCGTAGGTACACGATTGAATTAAAGCGATTTAATATAATCAAATTTCTGCTATGTGCAACATAGAACTTTATATTGAGACTTTCATATTGGAACAGATGTGACAATTCGTAGCCCTTATTATATCATCATCATCATATAATGCCTAAGTCAAAGTACAGAGAAATAACAAAAAGTGCCCAAGTCGTACATGACTTATTACATCTTAAGTACTGTAAAATAGAATTATAATAAACTAGATGTTATGAACACATTTTTACATACTATAACTTGAAAACTCTATGAGTTTGACTATTTTGTGTTTAGATTCAGAACATTTTTGGCCCTTAATCGCAAAACAGCCTATTAAATCAGCTAAATTTTGCTTTTATTTCTCTTACACATTTTTATTTTTGTTCCTTATTTAGATATTAATCATTAATAAATCTTCCAAATAAAATTTTTTGTATTAAGAGCCTAAATCTAAACAAGCGATAATTTCAGGATCGAACAATAGCTTAATGTTTTATCAGGATTCGATTAAACTTCGTCAACATTAATGAGGTTAATATCAGATTACCGAAGTTACTTTGTTAATGGAGTCGGAGATGATCTTAATACTGAAGACGAATTCAATGCGTCGATCCCTACTAATAAGAATTTGAGAATTGAGTTTGGAATCCGATTATATTCTGAATTCGGTAGTGAAATGGTGAATTTCGGGTATTTTGGTCGTAGTTAAGGAATGTAAACCGTACATATAAAAATAACCAGTTTAGCATTAAATGGGAAACAACAATCTAATGTAAACATCACATAGTTCCTGAAAGTTACGAAATAAATATAATTTGATATTCACAACTGCTTTGCGGTGAAGGAAACCTGCATCTGCATACACCTGCGAAGAAATTCAAGGGTGTATGTGAAGTCCCCAACAAGTAGTAGTAGTAGTAGTAGTAAAACACTTTATTGCACAAAAACACAGGAAACAAAATAAACAGTATGAATATTACACAGATTTGTACAAAGGCGAACTTAAACAAGTTCTGGGTCAGAGTTGGGACTACGTAAAATAGGCACGTTTGATATCGAGTTGCGGAAAAAATGGCCAGAATACAACAACAACAACTACAACAACAGTTCCTGAGTGGTCTAGAATTTCAATTGGTTGTCAGTCACATCTAAAGCTTTAGCCTTGGCCGTGTGGTGACGGCAGTAAGAATACATTTGTCACCACCTCAACTCTTCCCGCGGTTGTCGTAAGAGCCGACTAAGGGATTGAATTGGCATTGAATATTTTTTGATAGAAGACTGATGATGGGCACTATTGTCATCATAGTGGACACATTACTGTGATCGCCAATCCGCTTGCCGAGCGTGGCGACTATGGGCATTCACCTCCTTCTTCTTCCCCTCGTGCATACGCCTATGTATTAGGAGACACCTTAGTCCAGCAGTGGACTGACAAAGGCTGATGATGTGATGCGTTTACTTATTTGTCTATTTATTGAATTAAGGACAGGCCTTTATTTTAGTCAGTCTCGTCTTTTTCTTGTACTTAAGAGCCTCCTGGCTCTTATCGGTGGAGTAAGCGCCATTATTCCGTACGTTCCGCTACTGTTTTGAGCTCCTAGTACGACACCCCAGTTATAGTGCAGTCATTCAAGCATTATTGCTCCGAATTTTTTTACTGTGAACCGAATTGCATACAATTTTGGAATTAGGTTCATCTTACCCTTAACTTCAAAAGTGAAAATGATTTGAACTCCGCAACCACCCTGGGGGTGGTTGCCACCCCTTCCCGGGGGTGAATTTCTTTTTTTGCTAAATAAGCTCGAATATCGATAGAAAGCCTAATTTTAAGCAAAAAATCATCCATAAAGTTTTTCAAAAAATCCAATAGTTTTCAAGTTATTGTCAATTGAAAATTCGCAATTTTCCCACGTTTTTCATCGGTTTTTTGCAAATATCTTCAAAAATATACGTTGTATCGAAAATTTTTCAAAAACAAAATTGTAGCAGGTAAAACAATGAACAATTTGGTTTTTTATAAATTATTCTAAGTGCAATATAAAGCTAGATATTAAAGATCAAAACCGTTTTTTATTTTGTCTGAAATTTAATCGATGTGGTCAATGCCATCTGGCGGCGAGCAGATGCATTTTATGCATTCTAATACAAAACGGTTTTATAGTGCTTGAAATAAGCTTTAAAATGAGTACTATTAACAGTCTTTTGCACGTAAAATAAGTGAGCTGTATTGCAAATAAAGGGAGCATCTAATGTTTTTTCTCTTAAATGAATGGGTTTCATAAGTGCCATTTCCACCAAAACTAAAATTAATCGTATTCCGCCTAGAATTAACTTTACTATGAAGAGCTTGATAGATAGTTTCAGTTTGGCTGCTTCAGAACACACAGTTTTCAAAAAAGTCAGGATTCAAAAAAATTACTAAATTAAAAAATTTTAAACAACCTACTTTCTTTTCATAATATCTCAAAAATGACGACAGATACGCATAAAAGTGTATGGAATAAAAATTAACGTATTTTTCTGACAAACAATTTGGTGTTTTTGTTTTTTCTGTCAAACGTAAATTGACGAAGTTGTGATTGTTTAAAGAGCGCGTGGCAGCGCAATCACAGCCTCTCTTAAGCCCTTTAACCCTTCACCGTCTTCGAAAACGGTTTTTTACTATATATTGCAATGAAGGATGCTGTAGCTCTCTTAATTACCTTTACAATGGTTTTTAACCAACTTCAAAAAAGGAGGAGGTTTACAATTCCACGAAATATTTTGTTTTTTTTTATGTATGTTCCCCGATTACTCTAAGACGCGTCGACCGATTTAGAAAATTCTTTTTCTGTTTAAAAGGGTATATACATTGTAGTTGGTCCCATTGTCATCGGGTCCAGATCTGATGATGAGATCCTGAAGAAATCGAGGGAACTCTTCAAATGTTGTAGGCACACATGACATTTTTCATTTATTTTCGAAGACTAATCAAGTATTTACGTCTAGTCATGAACGCCTTAAGTTGGTGATCTGACGATGGAAGGTACAACTCCTTAGCGATTGGGTGTTGGGGGATAATTCTTTAAATATAACATATTTCGTGTATTTTTGAAGCTAGTCGAGTATTTGCCTTTAGGTGGTCATCGTTTCATGTTGGTGAGCTGATGATGAAAGGTACAACTCCTTAGCGATTAGGAGTTGGGAGATATTTCTTTAAATATAACATGTTTCATGTATTTTGGAAGCTAGTCGAGTATTTGCCTTTAGGTGGTCATAGTCTCGTGTTGGTGAGCGGATGATGGAAGGTATCTCTACCTCCTTAATGATTAGGAGTTGGAGGATAATTCATTGAATTAACAAATTTCATACATTTTCGAGATCTATTCAAGTTTTTGCGCGTAGTAGTTATCGTTTCATGTTAGTTAGCTGATGAAGGAAGGAACAACTCCTTAACGATTAGGAGTTGGGGGATGATTATTTTTGAAGGTATTCGAGTATTTGCGTTTAGGTGGTCATAATCTCATGTTGGTGAGCGATGATGGAAGATTGACATTCCTTAACGTGTAGGGGTTGGGGTATTATTCTTGGGGTATAAGAGTGTGGAATAATATTTAAATCCTTTTCATTTTTTCAAAAAAAAAACCCATTTTTTGTCAAGGGGTTGTTTTCAAGGGTTGAAAGGGGGTTAAAAATGTGATAATTATTATAGAGAATATTAAATATTATTTTCTCTATACTTAAATCTTTTTATGTCATACCAAAGTATTTTTGTGATTTTTTCAATTTAGAGGTTGTTTGCAAGGATTGTAAGATATTCAAGGGATTAAAAATGATTTTAATATGAGGTAATTATGTTAGAAATTACTTTACGATTTCACCACTTACTATTAGACATGTTTTCTAGCGATAAAATGGCTTAATGTAATTTCTTCCATTAAGGGGTTGTTTACACCCCTTAAAAATAATAGGCGGAGTTCAGATCATTTTCACTTTTGAAGTTAAGGGTAAGATGAGCCTAATTCCAAAATTTCATGCAAATCGGTTCACAGTAAAAAAAATCGGAGGTAATACCGTATTTTTCGCTTCAATGACTGCACTATTAACAGTACTTACGTACTTACTTACTTAAATCCCCAGTTAACAGGTCAAATAAATGTTAGTTCTATCCTTTTTCGACTGATGACCTGATAAGGATGGTAATAATTTTTACTAACGGATACTTTAAAAATCAGCACTGTCTCATAAACTTGTCTAAAATACTCACCCGTTTTTCTAACAGACATGTTGTCAACCCACGCGTCCACAGATAACAAATTTTCAACAACGCCCTTGTTTCAGACTCCAGGCCTCTGAGGCGTCCGGCAGATAACCACAGACAATAATACAGCCTTCGGTACCATAATGAACTCGACGGAAAGCCTCGACGTCAATAGATCTACTCCGATATACACTATTGGCACCACTTTTATGACACAGTGGTGAGTTGCTTATGTGTAAATCACGTAATTACAAGCCTGTAATGAAAACAAAATTTAACGTCATAATTTTTGTCTTTCGAAGTTTTTTGTGTAATAACTTTTGGCACTAAAAGAGGGTAACAATTTAAAATGTTCTATGAGCGATCAACAGAACGAGCCTTTATCTTTTAAACTTGCCCCCTTTTACTACTGCTGAAGGTTGTTGGACATATTATACCACATAATATTTGTTGCACTCTAACCTAATGACTATATTAAATTAGTTACAATGCCACCCTCAGAATGAAATACAAAATTGTATATTTGGGGACATGTTTTCTCATTTCTTGTCTAAAATTATGTTATTAAATACTTCACGCAACATACAGACAGGGATAGAAACCAGTTTTTTTCAGAAATCTGAAAATAGTTCAATATTTTAAAATCTTTAATACACTCTTTATGTTTACACAAAAGATCCCAATGGGTCGAAGTGTATCCGTAAGGGCCCCAGCCCCACCAATAAGATACGATACACTCTTTATGTAGTTCTCAATATTATATGTATTATTATCGTATTTTTAATTTACTCCATCAAAAAATAATTTACATTTCGAAGAACGCAAAAAAAGAAAATAGAACTGTTCTTTTGTATGGAGAAAAAATCGCTATCCGATCCCTGCATGTTAATATGCAGGCAGATACATATTAAAGTTATAGTAGGTAAAAGCTGTAATCATATTATAAATGTAAACACACATGACGCGGCACAAAAACCAATAAGAGCCCCGCAACAGCTAAACTTTAACAAGTGCAGCAACTTTGACGTATTGTGCCGATGCTCCAGGCTATTTTAGAACTAGGTCGGATAGGAACTAAATAAGTTTTGTTGTCAGGAAACTGTTGAAGCAGAAGCAACGCACCTGCCTCCCGACAGACAGCCCTGTGGAATGTCAGAGCATCTATCTCTTCAACGGATCCAACTATTCGGACGTGTACTATTATAACAACTCCCTGGATTCCAATGGTTTGGTAAGTGAGGCTTTAAGTAAAATACATATAGATTCAGATATTTTATTGGTTAATGTCAATACATATTTACAAGTCACACAATTACATGATGTAGGAACACAGGTATTTATATCATAGTCATTTTACATTATTCTTAAAGGCTAATATAGACATGAAAATCAAGATGACAATTATACATACTAAATTGAGATCTATCATTTTTAATTAATGTAATAAAACACTAAATTGAAACAACATCATCTTTTTGTCTGGGTTAGTGATGATATTTTTTCAAAATATTCATTGGTATTACTACGACGTATGGGACATTCTTAGGCGACACATATTTAGGAGAGGCCTTTACTCAGCAGTAGTGGACTGATTATAGGTTAATAATGTGATTCTTGAAATAGGTGACATATTAAACTAAGTCGATTTAAATTGTATGTGTGAACGTGTGACATAAATATAAACACAATCTAGATTTCAAGAGAGAATACAATTTCTCATTAAAAAATCTCGATAAGCCATTTAAAATCCTGAAACCATCGTTAAAAGAAAAATAAAAGACAAAAACAAAAGGCATTGCTAGTTGTTAGTGGAGTTAAAAAAAAATGATCACGTGACATCCTGTCTAATATTTCTGTTGTAGCAACACGAAATCTACGGCAATATTTGAGGAAAAATTGTGACCGTTCTTTCACAGGGAAATTAAAAAAGCAATTTCCGTAAACAAATAATTCCAACCTGCTCAGTCACGTTGTTATCGTAAACAATCTTAGGTAACCGTATAAATATCTCAACACCTCGGAAGCAGTAAACAGAATGCTTGATAGCGAAAATTGGCC
>JALPQI010025506.1:0-20528 GCA_025490895.1 Thaumatotibia leucotreta
CTTAGCCAAGTTGCCAATCGCTAACGCTTAGTAGCGTATCGTAGTTTTCTCTCTCTGTCACTCTTTCGTATTAGTGCGACCAAGACAGGTAGGTGCCTTACGTTTACGATTGACGATTAAGCGTTAGCGATTGGCAACTTGTCTAAGCACCCAGCACAATTTGATACCACCTGGCATACGATTTTACCGAGAATTTTGTTTCAATTGATGGTATGTAGTTAGCAACATTCAAATCGCAATTAAATAAATAGCTCATGATATTTAATGTTGACGTGTTGTACTTCAAAAATATTTGCTCTGCGTCGAACATGAAATAAATACAATACTTAGACACTATTACGTGATATATTATGGAAGACACCTCGAGTTAAAAACAAATATGGTAATAAAAAATAACACAATTGTACTCATAATTTTACTAACATACCTATTTAAACTGATATCCAGTTGGGTAAGTTAAGGTACTGGGCATTTTCGCGAGAAGAGATACAAAAACTTATTTTTCTGAAACAGGTAAATTTTATGTTTTTCCTGCTCAGAATCACGAGCTCTTTCGATCCTACTAGAAGAAAAAAAGTGTCCCAACTTTTTGTTTCTATTACGTAACCGTTTTTCAAACACTTTGTACAGCGGTTACAAAGTGGAGAGCATGTAAAATGTATGAAAAATGTGGGAGAATTTTTTTCTTGTACTTTTTTTCTCCTAGATTCAAAGAACTCGTTATTCTGAGTAGAAAAAACATTAAATTTACCCACCTTAAAAAAACATTTTTTTTGGATCTCTCCTCGCGAAAATACCCTACTGCGTTTATCTCCCCCCGAATAGAATTTTAGAATATGGTAGACGTATAGAGTGAAGTGTTTCAGTTTCCCCTACTACGTCACTTTGATTATGATTGTTATTTAAACAAAAACTTGTCGGCAAACTTTATATCGACTTTGAAAGTAGAAATTTCTATCAAATTAACATATTCATTTCATACCACATTACATAGATAAACAGTGTGTATTTGAGTAATGATCGCTTGTTAGTCCACGTGGCTTAACTAACTTAAAATTATATACTTGATGAATGTTCACAACTCTGAATTAACGACGCTCATTTGGAACGAATAATAAAGCGTGTTTTCGTTTTGAAACTGTACGCAAACAGAAATTACGCATGTACCAGCCGTCTCGACTAAGTTTGGCATATCCCTCTTAAGTATCAGTACTTCCATTAAATAATTAGAGATATTCGGGCACAAACTTTCGTAGATTATCCTAATGTAAAACTATATTGGATGTTACTTCTGTTATACATACAGATGCACATGATATATACAGGATGGCCCATTTAAATCGGTCAGTATGGGAAAGTCTGAAACTACAAGACATACGAAGATTTGTTCTTAGGAACCATGTCACCGAGTTACAACGACTGACAATGAAAAACTGCATTCATACATTTGAAAAAAAGTGTACCCAGCTAGGGAATCGAACCCAGTTGTATTGAAAAAATAAATTTACACTATTTCTATTCAAATATCGTTTGTGTAGGTCTTAAACAGTAAATGTCTCTAAGAAACATGATGTCTAAAATGAATAGAATTCATTGTTTTCACGTACTTAAATTTATTTTATAAGGTGTTTATTGTGTAAATCTTAAGAAAAAAGTTTTTTTTTTTTCATATTTATCAACGCAGTATTCCTTATTTTTAAAATCGATGACAAGGTTCCTAAGAACAGATCTTCGCATGTCTTATAGTTTCATACTTTCCCATACTGACCTACTTGAATGGGCCACCACTATACTTAATATACATTATATAGGTATATATCATGCGCCTTTTAATTTGATCCTGATGCGTCTAGTAACACATTACATTCGTACGGTTGCAGAACAAATCTCTTTACTGATTTTCAATAACGTGTTAATACGGTCTTCCGTAAGGCGGAAATACTTACCCAGTTCAGTCGCTAGTGTGAGATTGAAGTGTGAAGTTGTCAAAGACAAGCAGTAATTTGTCTATAAACGTTCTGCATGCTCTCTGTTTGTTTAATATCCCGGAGTAGTTTATTGCGATGACTTAACGCCATGCCTCTGGCATATTGCTGCACTGAAGATTTAATTTACAGCGACACCATTTTGTTTTATCCTTACCATTTACAGCTTGAATATACTGAATAGCGAAGCTTTTTTTTACTCGGATATATTAATTTCTACGAAAAATAATAAATGTACAATTTATTATTCGATTGACAAATGAATTGAGATTCAACGCACTCGGTAATATTTGATAGTTTAGAGCGACATCATTTTTGACATTCGGTTCGAATATAAAAAAATTTACACTCGCAGTTCATATCCGTATCGTATTTTACAAGCAAGTATTGACTCCTATCCGACTCCGTGTCTCGCGTAGGTTTAGCCATAGTTGTTTAAATAACCTATTTTGAGATATTGTGGTTGGTACCTGTAGTACCTATGCCGCGTCCGGCCCTAGATAGGATACCCAAACCTTAAATTATTGGTCAATTTGCGCACAAAAAAACACTACAAGTGCTCGTTTTTCTCGTATCTATTTAGTTAGCACTCGATCGATTCCTTATTGTATCGCACCCAAGGTTAAACCTCATTGTCCCAATGTTTACATGTACAAAAACCGAAATAAAAAGAAATTTCTTATTACGCGATTGGTAACTTGTGACGTTACAGAACCTACCAAAAAAATTACGTATATTCATACTTGGTTTCCATAATATTAATCTTTTCACATCCTATCACGAAGGAACCTAAGTCATTATCATCGCAGTTATGTTATGACACTTATGACCAAAGCCCGGACGACGGGAGCAAAAATAAACTTCACTAGTGCTTAATTAAATATCGACTTTTCTATCGACAATTCGACATCAATATGAATTAGAAATGTATTATTGTACAGTTTCTTTTCGTTCAATTTTAAAGCACACTTGTTAAGATTATATCGATGGCAAAAAGCGAGAACGTAGTAACCGCCAAAATGCAAACTTTTCACCAGAGCCAAAAAACTTTTCGATTTCAAGAAAAAAAATCATAACTCTTTCATTTATGAACAAAAATGCTTGATGTTTGGATCTTATTCATAACTTATGGTTTTCTTTCAACTGTCATATTTAATATTTAACATAAAAGACTGGTTTACGACTTAGTGGCGGTTACGACAATTGAACTCTTTTTTTCGTTACGCGAAAACGCTGTGAACGCCAGAAGTAAATGTACTAAAATCGTGAAACGAGTAAAATGTCCATAAAGCAGAAACGCTGTAATGATGCATATTTATTCTAAAGATGCAATATATTTGACGTAAATATCATTACGTTCTTTATAGGACTAACTGAAATGTGGTAAGTGTCCACCGCGAAAAAGAAACTGTGAAAACAAAACGACTTAAGTATCAATCAACTTTTGTTAACATACATTTTTAAAATGTTTACAAATTTTAAATGCCTGTTTCTTACAAATTAAAAGCTCAGATGCAACAATCACAGTCTTAATATATCAAACACTACCTATTCTCAATTACTTTGCATAAAAACATTATGAAAGTAACTTTAAACCTGTGTTGCTTATAAAATTTCAAAAGGCTAATATAATCTCTTATATAAAATCACAACCTTGTAACGTGCTAAAACAAACATAAATCGAGGGTTGCGTGGTAAAACCCGATAAGTTGAGATAATTTTTCATTGAAATGTCAACCCCACGTAAGTGTCATATAGTTCGTATTTCAAAAACCGGTTTGCTCTACTTATCGGGTTTCACCAGGCAACCCTCGAAATACTCTTAGGGTTAATCAGTCTATAATATTGTTATCTGCTAAAATGAAATAATATTATTATAGGTAATGAGGTTCAATATTCCCGTGAAAACTTTAGAACTCTTTAGACTTTATCCTCAGTTTTGGCATTAAATTGTCTCTTAGATACCTAACTTTAAGCGACCTGGGGGATGTGGTAGCTTCTGTGGTAGCTTCCAGCGAGGAAATGCCTAACCTCTGGCCAAGAAATGAGCCAGCACTATGGTCACCCGTTGCCTCAGACAGCCTTTTCCTCAACTCCTTAAAAAGTTTGTGGGCGCCAGGACCCCATGACCCCAGAGTCTCCACCGCAAAAGCCGCAAAGTCATGACCACCACAAAGGCCGGTGTACTTCCGATGTTTTAAGACTCCACAGCCAAAGTAGCCCCACCCACCCTGACCGAAGTGGTGGCCACAATACATGTGAAGGCGCGAGGGTGTCCAAGCACGTCGCATTCCAAATAGGCGGCCTCCCAAATTGCCACGGTATGAGCGTCATCCCAGCTGGTCTCTTGCCATCGTCACGAGCCCGGCCAAGGGACTCGGCAGGCACGCCCACTCTGGCAAAAGCACGACGGATCACGTCATTCAGACTGGCGTGGCAAGCTATACGACCAGCGCTCCTCCGACAGGAGAGGCCGTGGCCACCCTGGGAGTCTACCTCACCACCGCAATAGCAACGGTGGGGGACAACTATATCCGCACCCAAGCGAAGCCCAGCGGCCAACCTTAGGGAATTATTGTCCAGTAATGTGGCGCAACTCCTGGAAGGGTAAGCTTGTAGCCAATATCCTGACTGCGTTTCCGACGCTGCAAGCAGACGGGCTTTTTCAGCTGAGGAGGTGGTGGAGTCAAGCAAACCCAACTGTGCCCCGCGGCACAGAGGCTCATCCAAAGCTCTCTACAGGTCCCGTCCTGATGGCAATTCATCGCTCGGACAGGCCAAACTTCAAACATCTATCGCCTCCGCCAAATACGCTACCTCGAAATCAAATAGTGATGGATTGAGAATACTTCCTACGAGAGCAAGCGTACTGTGCACAGACGATATAAAAGCGGGAATAGCAATACTCGACACCCACCGTAGACCTAAGCCACCAAACCGTATTGGAAGAGTTGCCTGGATTAACTGCCTCTCATCCAGTTTGATGTTTTGCATTGTGGTGTGTGTCAAACTGTCCAACTTCTCACACAGTTCCGGAAGCTTCCAAAAAGGACTGCATTGCATGGCATACGTCAACTTTGGCACGAGGAGACAGAACCAGAGAATGAAAAAAGCCATGTGTGAGGAGACCTTGAACAGACTGTCTGAATGCTGGGAGAAACGCTGAATTTGGGCATCAACAAAATCAGGCATTGATTCCTTAAATACAGGGGCTCCAAGTAGATGAAGAGAATCCGCGTTCATCACCTTGATACCTGGACCGACATTCTCAAATTTGCTAATAATTTGGGACCTGCTTACATTGACTGAGCTCACATACAGCTCACATTTTCCCATATTCAGCTCAAGACCTATTTCTCTAAACTAAGCAGCAAGGAGGTCAAATCACTCAGAACAAACTCTGCCTCGCCCCCGAGGCTACCGTCGTCCAGGTACCACATGTTGAGTTTACTGCCAAATGTCAAGTTAATAGAGTGGATTGCAAGACTAAAAAAAGGCGGACCCGAGTGGATCACCCTGTTGACAACCTATTGCAGAAAATATGTTGTGCTTCGCGTACATTCAATCTGAAGGGCTGCTGTAACCTTGCCAGAGATAGGAATATAATCCAGGTAAGTTTTTTTGCTTCTCTGTGAACAAAGCATCGCGACCGACGGATTTTTAATATCAATCTTAACCAGTACAAGCTCTTTGTTGCTTAGCTAAAAAGTATTTTTTATTATTGAATTTTCAACATAATTCTTAAACAATTTTTGAACACAACTATCACATCAATTATAAAAAAAAATCTTTGAAGTAATCTCACTGAACCATTAATATTTAACTTAAATAACTAAACGTTATCATTACTATGGTACCGTACAAAATAAAATTGTTATTATTTATTTAAATAAAAAGTTGGTGTCATTTTTCTTAGGCAGAATATCACTTGAAATTAAAATAGGAACCTAAAAATTGCATTCCAATGGAATTCATTTTTACTTCGCGGACACACAGAGTACACAGACTACGTACACCCACTAGCTCTGGTGATCGCCAGTAGACTAAATCACAGGTCGTATTCACGGGGCACATCGCCGCGAGCGCACATTTTTATTGCTGTATCTTCAAGCGGTACCCACATCATGTTGTGTTTCAAATGTCGTTACTGTGGCTTGGTGCTAATTCATTTTCGAATGAAATGTAGTAAGCGTCAATCACTGACAATTTATTTTAGGATAATTGCAGTAAACTTGGTTCGTATTTATTCACTACATGCATTAATGCTGTAACCGCCACAGAACAAAATTTCGGCAACGCTGTTACCACCACACGCTTTGATTTATGAAAAAACAAAATTGGCGTAAATGTACTCGTTTAGAAAATTGCTACTATTTGAGTTTTTACAGCAATTAGATGTGGGCATCGTCAAAAAAATACATTCGTTTTGCAACGTAGTCCAGTTTTTTCTAAGCGTCGTAGAGCCATGGGACCCAGACCAGTCGACGCAGAAAAATTCGCTGATTCCGAATATGCAAAAAAAAATATTTCGACCAGGTGGCGGTTACTACGTTCTCGCTTTTTGCCATCGATATACTTTTAAATCCTCAGGGCTTATTTACAGTAAGGTAAATGTACCAGTGGATGACACTATAAGAAGCGATTTCATGCATTTTTGCACAAAACTACGTAATTGTTAAACATATAGACTAGTTGTGTATACGAATTTATAGACTGGTTCCTCCTTTATGTTTTTGGAAAAATAAATTGTATATAACTAATACTGTTACGCTATAATTTCACTTTTCCGCGATGTCTCAAATTGTACCAGTGAATGACTGGCAATATTTTGAATGTCGCAAAGTATGACTATGAAAAAATAGGATTGATGTCCCAGTAAATGACATAGCATTGCATCACGTTTTACAATTGATTACTGCAACTGCAGGTAAGTTTATGCTACTGGTAAACTTATAAAATAAAAAAATAACTAAAACGAGGTAGATATTTATTAAATGTTGAACAAAACTTTCAATTGCGTTATTAAAACTATTTTTACTACACACAGTAACTACTAAAATATGTTTTTTTCTTCACATCGTTTGTACTTGCTCTCGATTTTTTTCGTATTCAGATGCGTTGCTGCTTGAAAAATATATTTTTTTCAGTCTATATAGGTACGTATTTTTGTAGTAGGGACTTTTTTGGATTTTACTTTTAAGGAAATGAAGATAGGGCCAGCTGTAGTATCGCTTGCCGAATCAAATTATGTTTATTTACAGTTAGTACAAGCTTCGCCTTTTTTCACGTTGTCATAGGTATATTTAGATAATTTTAAGGACATGTTTTCATTACAAATGCTTGTAACCAATGGATGACACATAGTTATGACCCAACGAATGACATATCAGTACGCACTGTCATCCACTCGATCTCCATAGAAAAGCAGTATATGACACCCATGTCAGACACTAATCACATGGTCCATAGAAACCTGTGTTTTTTAGAATAACTAAAATATACGTTCTATAGCTATAAAATACGATTCAAATTAAGATACATAAAATTACTATTTTGAGCGAGTGAATGACATGGGTGTCATCCACTACTAAATGCTATAATTTCGCTCCAATATATGACATGCATCTAAAATACTGAAGTAATAAAAATAATATACTTTAAATACACAATATCAATAGATTCATTTAATGTGTTGGAGTTTCAGTAAACAGTTTGTAAAAATTCGTTAAATCCAGGCTTATATGTTCACTTTTACAATGCAATGCCTTAGCAGATTCACTAAGAACACCGACGCACAAGCAACTCGAAGCACCTGTTCGCAAGAACCGTCTATAAATTTAAAAAGTATTGTAGATATCAAAGAACGGCTTAAAACAAAAATCATAAATTGCACTACTAGTCGCCTGGATACTGTCTTTGGGTCAAAATAATAACAGTTTTCTTAATATTTAAATTAAATTGCAAAAAAGTCATTCATTGGTACAGTGTCATCCACTCCTACATTTACCTTAAATATCAGAGTCTGTTGAATAAAAAAGTTGCGTTTCAACTCTAAAAATCTTAATTATTTTGATATCTGGAAAGAAGTGGAACTACTAAGGAAATATAAAGTTTGATCATAAATGTTTCATTTTAAAAAATGCTGTTATGGAGGGATGTCGATAAAATAGTCGATGTTTAATTAAGCACTAGTGATAAGCTGATAAGGGCATATTTGCTCCCGTCATCCAGGCTTTGGTTATGATTTTCAATTCTGTTGATAACGTGTTAAGAGTTCAAATTTAAAATAATATTCTTTATTGTCAGATGTGAAAGGTTAAGGAGTTAAGGTAAGAGAAAGTAAGCACATTAATATTCATGTTGTTTAAAATCATTTTTATTGTGCCCTTAATTTGATAGCTAAGCAGCCTTAACCTACGTATCTAATTGCAATATATATTATATGCCATATCATTAAATTAAAAATAATTTTACATATAAAACATAGTAGCAATACTTACGTAGATTACTTAGGAATTGTCCACCATCCATCTTCATTCGTAGAGTAACTCGTGCACAAAAAGTTGTCAGTAAACTTCATTCCCTCACTTCGTCTTTTGTACTTCGCCTCCTTATTCTTATCAAAGATGTTACCCGAACTTTTTCTTGATTTTTTTTGTTGTATAATCCTATCATCAAAACCAATGAAGAGTAAAAACAATGTTTGCGATAATAAATACTAACCCAAAGATACCTATACGTTGTTTCCTGATACTCATGTTTTTTTTTTTTAAATAGAGGTAGCATCCCTTCGGAATGAACCTGCCCTGAGAACAGACAAGTTCGTCAACAAGTTAAGTCCGGGACCATTGACCACGACATTAAAACCCAAAATAGCGCAATGCAGAAGGTTACAGGAGTCATCTGCGATCGCAGAATACCACTTAGACTCAAAGGGCTAGTGTATAAGTGCATTATCCAACCAGTTCTACTCTATGGCGCCGCGGCGTGGCCGGTTCTCGGAAGGCACGTTCAGGAGCTTCGCGTTACAGAGATGAAGATGCTGCGTTACGCGTGCTGACCGCATTCGGAACGAGTACATCCGTGGCAGCCTCGGAGTCCGTAATGTAGCGGAGAAGCTTCAAGAATGCCGTCTTCAGTGGTTTGGTCACGTTTGTCGTAGGCCACCTGACTACGTAGGAAACATATGCCTTAACCTAGCACTTGACGGCCCCCGACCCCGCGGCAGACCAAAGAAGCGATGGCTAGATGTTGTGAAGGCTGACATGAGTGTGATTGAGCTTACAGTAGAAGATGCCCAGGATCGCGCAAAGTGGCGGAAATGTAGCAGGAAAGCGGACCCTGGCAAAGGCCGGGATAACGCTAGGTAGAAGAAGAAGAAGAGGTAGCATCCCTTCTAAGCAGATTTCGAGGAAGCAAGTGATTACTAAAAAAAGTAGGTAACAGGTTAAGTACCTTTGAATGATAACTCTTTCAGACGTCTTTGTGAGCGTGTACAATGCGATAAATTATACAGGTTGTCCCAAGAAGTAATGATATACTGAAGGTGGGGGACGGGGGACGTCAAGGGCTATCCGAATCACCCCCATGAATTTTCCGCAATTGTTCGTATATTCGGAATTATGTTTTTTTTTACAGGGCATCCAGAATAAAATTTTATTCAACATCAATGTATCCATTTTTTGTTTGACTAAACCGTCTACTTTAGCTATAAAGTACTACGCCGAAGGATATACGGGCAGTTTGGTTCAATTATGAATATAAAGTGAGGGTAGTCTAATCTATGTATTTAAGTATCTCTATCAATTTTTTTATAATAATTATATTACCTATATTGTCGCTTCGTACCCACAACACAACTCAGGGCCGGATTTAGAGGTTGAGAGGCTTCGGGGCAACAGAGGAGTGGAGGCCCCCTGGCCTCCAATTATTTTCCAATTAAGTAGACAATTTTTTTCAGTCAAGTTTTTCCTAAATTATTTTTTTGTGGAAACAAGTCTAGATTATAATTAAAGTATTAATATAATATATATAATACTAGATTAAATGATAATTAAATTGTTAGCATTAACGAACGGAATCTTCCGAGCTTTTTTCGCCTAAAAATCGTTAATGATTTCCCTAAAATTAGTTTCCGGAGTATCTACTACTTTCAATAGTAAAAAAACAATTACTCGTGTAAACACGACTAGTTGGAATTTGAATTTTTTTTTCGAAATCTTTGTTGTGGGGGCCCCTGTTTTGTGGAGGCCCCGGGGCTGTAGCCCCGGTTGCCACCCCCCCCCCCCCCCCTTAAATCCGGCCCTGACACAACTCGATTTTTATAAGATGTTACCAATTTACTTTGAGTTACGTAATTTTGTTAAGAGTTATTAATGTGTATGTACTCGTACATATGGAGTACAATTTGTTTCATTTGTGAATCAGAACAATACACAACTGAACTCTAAACATGCTCACAAACAACAATCGCAGCACCAGCTCTTTAAATTCAATTTACGTACAATTCAGACCAAAACCAATTTGACTCCATTTTATACAAGTCTTGTTTCGAAAAGTTTTAATTAAATTGCGTTGACAATGTTTTAATTTCGCATACGTCAGTCATCGCGTGTCGCCATGTAGTTCGTAAATGTTGCCATGGCAATTTAAGCGGAATGTTTTCAGCATCAGTGAGGACACAGATTACGCGCTGATACAACGAGTGACGCGAATCGCGCAATTTTGTTAACTGGTTAGTACAAAGCCTCATTTACATAGACGGAGTCACAAATGCATGTGATTTTGGTTACGTACCCGTTGCACTATCTACTATTAAAATAGTAATCAGCCTCTGTAGCCTAGTTGGTAGTGACCCTGCCTACGAAGCTGGAGGTTCCGGGTTCGAATACTGGCGAGGGCATTATTTGTATATTTATTTATCACAAATATTTGTTCCTTGGTCGTGGCTGTCTATGTATTTAAGTGTCTATATGTATCTATCTATTATATACAGTGTGTGTCCATGACCTGGGCTTTTATGAAAATGGGTAATAATACGCATTACTAGCAATCGTTTTCAAGTATTAACATTTGACAAATAATTAAATTGACCGTGCAATTAATTTTATTTCATCCGAACGATCAATGTAACGCGTCAAATGCTTAGTTGTCGAACGTCGTGAGTGGCTGTGAGCTGTCATTGTGAAGTGCAAATTAACGATGCATTTTGAAGTACATTGCTTCTCAATTAACTTTTCTTAGAAAGTTAATTACGTTTAAAATTAGCATCTTGAATCGAATAATGTTCACGGTTTGGCTAGAAATCTGCATCGCATTCCTCGGTTTCGATAAAAGCCAATATCGTAGACGCACACTGTATATCGTCGCTTAGTACCCACATCACAAGCCTTATTGAGATTATCGTGGGACTAGGTCGAATTGTGTAAGATGTCCCAAGATATTTATTTATTTATATTCAATATAATACGAGTAGATTGACGAGTAGGTATATTGCGGTCTAGCTGTGAATTGCAAATTCTTTGTGATGATTAGGTCAAACCTTGTTATAATATTTGTTATATGAATCATGTACAATCTACAAAAAATGTAGTTTACCACCTTTCGACTTTATTATTGAATAGAGTCGAAAAGTGGTAGACCGCATTTTTTGTTGACTATACCTATTCCGTGCACCAGTAGAAAACGAAAAAAACATAAACGTACTTAAAAGCTTGCATTATTTCATATTCACGCACTTTCAGAACATAATCTTGGTCTTATCACCAACATAAAACCTCAAACCACGAGTTCACATACGTTTTTTAGATAATATTATTGATATAAATATCAAAGTATTAATGCAAAAATAAATCTACAAACTCTCACGACGTGTTTTAACGGTTTGAAAGCTTTGCAAGTCAGCCATATTTGTTTAGGTATGTTTTTGAAACGGAATAATAGACGATTTCTTTGGCTAATCCAGCTATCATCAATCATTATAAATATTAAATTACACTAGATTAGATTAATTCATTTCATGAATAGAATATTACATAATATGCATAGCTGTATCGTTAAAATAATTCTTATCAAATTATCGTCAATGAAATAAAATAATAGGTAATGATAACAAAATAATGAAACAAAGAAGAACAATCAAATTATAGCTCCCAATACGGATTGTCTCAAACGAAATAAAAAACAAAAGTAATTATTAAAATACTTATACAATGTACCTACGTTTTATTTAATTACGTCCAAACAGAGCATCTTAAAGCAGAATAAAAACTATCCTTAAAAAAAATATAAATTAAATATAGGAAATTACAAATAAATAAATCTCTCCCAAATCGCTGCCAATGGGCAATGTGCCCAGAAGGCTGGCCGCATTGCCACGTTGTATGGTAATGCTTATTCACTGAGCGAAATATTGACCAGCCTTTTGGTCACCAGGATGCTTAGCCAAGTTGCCAAGCGCTAGCGCTTAGTAGCGTATCGCAGTTTTCCCTCTCTGTCACTCTTTCATATTAGAGCGACAAAGACAGTTAGCTGCGATTGACGATTATGCGCTAGCGATTGGCAACTTGGCTAAGCATCCAGTGGCATCTATCCGGCGTGAGGCTATATCTTTGTACAATTAATTGATCAATTGACATACATTAAATTAATTGACATATTCGGCATTCAGTGAAATGCGTACTATGATATGAAAATATAATTATTTTACTTGGTGTAATATTGAAACGTTATCTAAATACATCTTTTCCAAAAACAACTCCAAAATGAAGACCATTCAGTGTATGCCACTGGTAAATCATGTTAGAATGTTTACTACCATAGTTAAGTACCTTAGTTTGCACATGATTGGTGCGACAATATTTCGCCGCGAGGCAGACTTACCCCTTATTCATGTTTGTTAACTTAACAATTAGCTAATAATTGTTTGTCCCTTTCGGTCTTAACAATGTGTCCATAAGAGCAAAAGGGACAAACAATTATTAGCGGCTTGTTAAGTTAACAAACGTTTATGAATAAGGGGGTTAGTTTTTTACTAATTGTATTATTTAAAGTGTAACAGTATGCTACAGAAGGCACAGGGATGGCAACGAGGAAACCGTAAGACTAGATTTAGTAACCAGTTATTGATTAAGCCTAATTTTGTTAAAAGCTTTAACTAACCGAATAATAAAGTTACCACAATAGTAATCACGATAAACGAAATAAATTTCAAACTAATATAAATTAGATTTATGTGAACCAAAGGTGTGACTGCAATAATTATTTTCCCACGAAGTCCTAACATTGAATCGGCTTATTGCATTATTTCTCAACAATGTTCCAATTTTGTAGACGGCCATTAAATAAAGTTTCTACAACTTTGTTGGTTTGGAATAGTTTTCAACGTCCTTATTTTCACAATATAAATAACAAACTAATAATATATGCCAATCTGGTTCAAAATTATTCTTTAACAAAATATGTTTCTAATAGAAAATAAAATACATATTATAGGTATAAGTAATATATTATATAGGTATATACGCATTATTTCAATTAATTTTTCGTAAGAGTTAATTGCTTATTTATTTATATTGTTCACTACAGATGACGCTTCCTATATGCGTTTTTTTTCGTACTTGAATCGTAATATACTATTTTATCCGAAATTCACGAACCTACAGTATAGGGACCTTATAATTTCGTAAAGGAACTACGCTCTACTATAAATTCACATAACAGTGAAAACACACTTCATAATGTGTTGTCGTTGGCACGAGTAAAGTCAGAATACTGGGAATTGAACTTTTACTAGTATTCATTGAATGTTCGTGCTGGCGAAGGTAAAAGTTTAAATTAAGTTAATTTTCGAGGAATAATGGTTAGAACACGTGTTACATTCGATCACGAAACTTATGTACGCTAACTTGGTCTGGACTAGATAATCAATATGATGATCCTGGATAAAATAAATATAAATATATCGATACCTTTAGGCTCAAAGGGCGTAAACGCCATTTTGGCCAAAATTAGTTTTGAATGCAGTTTTGTTCAGTTTTTTTTTCTCTATCGATATGTGTAGTTAAAACAACGAAATTCAACAATTTAGGGCATATACGACCCACGTATTTCTAAGAGATTTTTTTAAAAGCAAGAGGCGTATTTGATACATTTACACAATTTTTTGTTTATTTAGGTAATAAGTTCAGTAATAAAAAAAATAAACAGGTCTTATAACAAAGTTGTTATAAAATGTTTATAATACAAAACTAAACAAGCTCATACGACGTAGAAATTATGCTACTTAATTTAGGTAGTATGACTCTAGTAGGCTAAATTAGGTTTATACGCCCGTATCCTTGCATTGTACGTTTTAAAATGACTCATACGCCGTAACGTAGTAGGCATGCTGCGCTTCTTACGCCCAATGATAACAAAACTTTTTGACTTATACGCCCCAAGAAATGTACAAATTATGGCTTATAGGCTCGCTAAGTTATTTTATTATTTCAAAATTGCTACCGTACTGTGTACCTATACAATAGTAATGATTCATTGTCATTATCCAATTATAAAGTAAAAATGAACAGTTATTGCGTTATTAAAACTACAGTATAGAAGCGAATGACCATCATTCTAAATCTATGTATACTTACCTGTATACTGGCGTACCTATGTTGCAAGTGTGAAATAAAAAGTATAGACAGATAATGTGATAAAAATGGGAGACATTGTGTATAATGTGTATAATTTACGTTCAATTTCAGTCGACATTTTTAATTTACAGTACGCACAGTTATATTTTTTGGTTCTGTGCGTTTTAAACATAAATTTAATTTAATGATTAAGTATTTTAAAAGTCTTCTACTCCATTTAGTATGTAATTAATATCTACATAATTATATGTTGGTAATTTAAAAAAGAAAGAAATGCTATGTGAGAGCAAAGGTTCTTAAGTTGTGTCTATAGGTTTTATAAAAATCAAAAGATAAAGATTTGTGATTATTAGTATTCTAAAAGCATGCTATTATATTTAATTTAGTAGTTAATGTGTATGTGTTGGTAATTATAAGGAAAAATAATACTAAATGAGAGTAAATGTACCTTACATTGCATCTAGAGGATATTATTGAAAGAAATATATATATATGTATAATAAAGATGTCATTATTAATTGCTGTTTGTAAGAAGCTCATCAAAACTTTCATCTGGAGTATAGCATTATATGGGTGTCAGGCGTGGGCCATGACGAAAAAGGACAGAGAGATACTGAATGGACTGATGAATGGAGAAGACAAGTTGGACAAAAAATATCACAAATGAAGAAGTGCTTAAAAGAGTGAATGAAAAAAGGAGTTTGCTAAAGATAATAGAAAATAGGAGAGGAAAAATGTTTGGTCACCTTATACGACATGACGCTTTGATAAAAAAACATAATAGAAGGAAGAATTGAAGGAAAGCGAGGAAAAGGGAGACATAGAGGAATTTACATGAAACAAATAAAAGAGAAAGTAGACGTTGTGTCGTATAAGGAAGTCAAGGAGGTGGCTTTAGACAGAGTTAGATGGATACAGTTACATTCATCAGTTACGCCGACAAGAGTTTGACTCTTAAATTTATGATGAATTGTTGTTTGTTTTACTGGTTTCATATCGCATTTTAATCTGGGTTTTGGTAGTAGCTTAATTGTCCAATAACGCCATTAACATTATTTTTATCCCTAGACATAAAAGAAAAATATAATCAGCAACAGCATAGTCAGTGTAGACATTTTTTTTGATAAAAGCAGCAACCTTTTAATTGATTGTAAGTATTTTTTTAACCCCACGGTGTATTATATACCCATTCAGAGCATTGCCTATTTTATGAATGAGTTTATAAGACCGATTATAACTATGGTAATTGTGATATACGCCCCATTTAGACCAAAACTCAAACGTTAAGTAACCAATACTCCCTACATTTTTTGCATATTATGTGAAGTTTAAGGGCGTAAACGCCATTATTTCAAAAAGTTAAGGGAGTATAACACACCCTTTTTCTTTATTTATTCATTTATCCTAAATGATTGATATTCAAAATGTTTATCTTCAAAATTCAAGTACGTTGGCCAAAATTTAAGTTATTCTGCCAAAAAACAAAGAAGTTATGATTTTTTTTCTAAAATACTTTTCTTTTTTTGCTTCTCCTGTAAAGTGGCAATTTGGCGTTTACGCCCTTTGAGCCTAAAGGTATCGATATTTGGAGAAACGTCCAGGAATCATTGCATCTTTTTCATATTAACCTATTATATTGGCAAACTATTAACTTTTGTTTTGATGAATGATCACGATGTATCTACTAGTTACCTGCTGGGAACAATTTTTTATCAGTGTTTCTGCTAATTACCTTTGCGCAATGGAGATATTTGTAATAAGTACTACTTACAAATAAATTTTAGAAACAATTTATGCATGAATTCCGTGAAAGAGGAATGAAAACCATATTACAGGTTCAACTGTACCATGTCCCTCCCACTTTCTCAGCAAGGAATTTGTGTATTGTGCCCAAATTTTGTAGCCAAAGTTAGGTTAGTAGGTATTACTTACACAATAGATCCCATTGGATTGAAGTGTGTCCGCATGTGCCCCACCAATAAGATAAGATAGTTTAGTAGGTACTAGTATATAATAATCTAGTGCACTTATACTCTATGATTAATTGAAATGAGTAACCTTTCATATGTGACTGTCAAAAAGCAATGAAACCTTTGACAGTCTAATTTACAGTTTCATTCGGTACGAGAAGCCCGATTTCGAAAGGATATTTTAAAAAATTTGGTCTGAGTTAGAAACTTCTGAAATCATCAACAGATTACCTTCTGAACAAATTTTCCTTGTAATCTGGCAACATATCCAAGAGAACACAGCAATAACTTTTAATACCCTCCCCTTATTAAAGCCTAGATCATATTATGGCTAAGCTACTACTAGTTTACTGTTTGCTTATGCAATAAGAGAAACTTCAAATCGAAAAGAAGTTAAGTGCCATACTTGTGTACGCTTTTATTGACGCTATTCCTATACGAATAGTGGTGTTAACCGTAAGCATATGCCAACTACAAAGTTCGTTTCATTTGTAAATTATTGCCAACCGTATTCTTGTACTGCTGTATGTAGCTTGAGATTAAACTGAAAGTTATGTATTTGTGTAATGATTATAATTATCTACGACCAGGGGCCCGTTTCTCAACCGCTTGTAACTTGTAATACAAGTGGAAGTCTCTTTTTAACACAATTAATTAGATAAGGACTTCCGCTTGTATTACAAGTTACAAGCTTTCGAGAAATAGGCCCCAGTATGTTGCAGTGCATTGTAGCGTGGACTAACCCATACGTATTTATTGGGTCGAATGCAAAAAAAAAAACAAAAATAAGGATCACGTCCATTGTGTTATGAAATGAGTTGAGTTATACAAACTATCTGGTATACTCTGTACCACAAACTTTGGCAGTAGAAATAGGCGGCAAATTTAAAAAATATAGGTACGTTTTCTTGAAAGCTCATAGAAAATTTGAATCTGTAGCCGTTTTTTTACTGACAATTTTTTTTGTCATTTGACTTCGTAACACGGAAATAATGACGTAAAATTTTATTTTCATGAAGACTTCAACTATGTATTTTTTTTGCAATTGATCCTATTGATATGTACGAAGAAATTAATTTGCGGAAACTATACAATGTAAATAGTATAATGTAGAATAATCTTCCGCCCGGCCGCGGTTTTTCTGAACCGATACGACCTTCAAACCTTCAAGAAAAAAGCGTAGTCCCATCAGACCAGGTACTTGTGACTCGACTGATTTTGAAGATGTTAATTTGGTGGCGGTAGTTGCTTACCATCAGATGATTCGTCTGCTCCTTTGCTTGCTATTTTATAAAAAAAAACTCTTCCAATGTTACTTATTTTTAAACTAAATAGTCATTTTACTGAAATCACGCTCAATCGGTCCACCAAACATTTTTAATAATAATTTCCGTGTAACGACCCAAAACGCATTATTACTTTAAAGCCAAACTTCCTAATGATCACAATAACAATAAAACGAAAATAGCAGCATTCCATCAAACAATTTATGTTCCCCAATTTTTTTAGTGTCCGACATCGCAGTGAATACTCCTCCGTAAGATAACGAAGGATATGAAACCCATTTTACGATTTCAGAATTATAGGTCGAGGTCCAAACCAGTGACAAATGGACCGCAGAGGCAGTTTTGGTAAAAAATGTTGCTTTTAAACAAAAATTTTTGCACCAACGAAGGTCACAATTTCAGGTGGTGTACTGGCAGACCGTAGGAATACTCAGCGCTTAATATCAGTCCTAGATCTCCTTTTCTTCTACAGTTAGTCAATTTAATGTAAAAATAAGCAGGTTATCAATGAAAGTGTTATATTTTGTTCAAGTTAGATCAACCAAACAAAATTAAGTACCTAAAGTGCATAATGCATATTTTCAACCTAGGTACATCCTGTCCATATTTTCATTATAAAACAAAAGATCTTGTTTTAATTATTTTTAAATTCACACGGAGATAATAATATTTCCATAAATCTTAGTGCGTCATTGTCATAAAAAAAATCAAATCTCTTCGAATAAACCTACTGAAAATGCATCGACGATGACATCTCAACGTTGATACCTACCTAACATTTATCAAAGTATCATCGGCATTTGCATTTTGACGTTTTCTATTTGAAATATTTCCATAAATCTCGTGGAAAATGAAAAAAATGTATTTTATACATGTATGTATGTAGTGGATATTAGTGGCTATATTCATGCATCTTTTTGTACATGTACCTACCTTCGCGTGAAATAAAAAAATAGAACAAAAATTATTCGGTTAGCTTGCTAAGCCCTTTAACCAATCGTCACAAAATAATTCAATTACACAATATTTGAACTAGGTAGGTACTTCTGAATGAAATTATACGGGTTTTGCCGGTAATCCTAGTTGATTAAGTTATTCTTGGCAATATCGCCGGGGTTCTGTATATCAAACAGAAAATACAAAGAAAACAAGTCTTATTTCTAAGAATGAACTTTTCACAGTTATAAATTGATCCTTATTAATATAAGGGTAAGACCAACCATTTTTCGGATAGTCTTAACGTCATCTATATAAGGCTCATTTCTAAACTGTCAAAAGTTCATTCTTAGAAATCGGCAACTATAAGGGTGCGGCTCCTCTAAGGCGGAGAGGTGTGGAGATGTGCAAAATTGACCAATTACATTCTACAAATTCAAAATTCGAAACATTGTTAAGCGTCACTTAAGCGGTCTCATTGGGCAATTTTGCACATCTCCGCTCCTCTCGCATCAGTGGAGCCGCACCCTAAATCTACGTTATCATTGATTTGCAGTTAAAACCACAGAGGAAGCCAAGCACTTTTGCATGGAATACTGACCCGTCTCATACTCTCTTAAAGTCGATGAGATTGTTTCTTTCCCTCATGGGATGCGTGTATCGAGGACGCCAACGAGGCGACGGCAGCGAAATATAAACAGAATTTTATTTCACTCACGCTGTACCTATAAAGGATTGCTGGGTTGATTGGCATCAGAGCGTTAGCTTTCGTAGCAGAGTGCAAACTTGCATTTCTTTCACAGAACGAATCCATATTCGAAATGGCAAACTCTGGCGAATCAGACTAACATGAAGGATAGGTATTTTGTATTTATATTTGTGATTCGAGACAAAGTAGTTTCGATTACTATAGTGTTTTAAGTAGGTATCATCATCATTATCATCAGCCTATGATAGTCCACTGCTGGACGTAGGCCTCTTCTATTAACTATGCGCATAGACGCATTAGAAGGTAAAAAATGCCCATAATCGCCACGCTGGGCAAGTGAATATGTAGGTATGCTAAATAGTAATATAAACAATAGGGATGATTACAGGCAAGTCAAATCAGCATCTTTTTTCGAACTGTCAAAACGATCACCAGAATTCACCACTATGGAATTTTATATGAAATACTCTAAAGTGACGTCACGTTTGAGTACTGCCAAATGACCTACTCTTTTAAGTTCTTTTCAATTTATTAAATAGAAGTTCTGTACAAAAATTACTTCAATCTACATCTTAGTGATAATTTCTTCGTGTATTATGTCGTGCATACTGTTAAATAATTTATTTTAACTACAGTCATCATCCCTATTGAGAACCGATTTATATGAAACTATTTTATTGATAGCATTTGGTAGTTAGAAGCACATAATTATATTGAATTATTGATGTAATAATTTTTCTCTTAAATATCTTTACTTTATTGTTATTGTACCTTCAATTCAACACTGCTTGAATTCAGTTATTGAGAGTTTTTCCTAAGTATTATGTGCAAACACTGCTATGGAATAATTTTTTTTGAGCATTAAGTAATTATAATTTAAGTTACATAATTATAGTCCTAAAGTTTCGGACCGTGGGCGTGGTATTTTGTTAAAATACGATCCACGATTGCGTCCAGAATACTAAGCTAAAATAAAATGAAAAATCACCGAATGATCAAGCATATAC